>VYXF01006345.1:12950-28749 GCA_013397295.1 Polioptila caerulea | reverse complement strand
CGGCGGAGGCGGGCGGAGGAGGAGGGCTGGGGAGAGACTGAACGGATTCTCCTGCCAAATGGCTGCGAGAAGCTGTGTCTGCTCCGGTTTGTCCTGCCGGGCAGCGCCTTCCCTAACGCCGTGTTTGCTTTCGCTTCCTTTGTTTTAGTCGTGGGCACACATTTTTATTCGGTTCCCATCCTAGGAGGGATGAGTTGGGTTGGCAGGGATTGGCGGAAAATGTGTCCGGCTGAAAGGAAGGAAGGAGTAAGGAGACGAAAATGCCTTTTCCAGCTTTGGCCGGAATGGGAAGGCAGAACGGGACACACGCACACCGTCAGGCACCCGGAAGGTTTAGTGCCCTGACTCCGTGCTGGGAAGGCAAAGCCGTGCGTTCGGCACGAACGCGCTGGGACACCCCACGGAACGCCACCGGTGTGGCCGATACTCGGCTGCGGTGAGTTCTCTTCGCCCCTCGCCCCTGCCTCAGGCCCAGTCCCTGGAAAGCTGTCCGCACGTAGCTTTCGGTCCCCCCAGGGTGATGTCATGCCATCGAGCAAGAATGCACTGATGCACCTTCTAGTTTTTGTGAATTCATAAACTCCTCGCAGAATTCGCACACCTGCATTTCCTTTGGCCACCTCCATTTTAAGCTGCTTGTGTCTAGGAATGTTGCCAAATCGGCTGTGAATCTGGTACTAGCTTCGGTAGTGGTAGAAGGGCATACCACTCTCTCTCTTCTAGCTCCATGTGTGCTACCTCACCAGCACCTGCTGACATCTGTTTTGAAATTCATATGCTCTTTCCTAAAAGCTTCCATATATACTGACAAGATGATTTAAGTAAGGTCTGCTGCAAAGAGTAAGACAATGACGGAATTAAAAATACACAGAAAAGGGAATAAAACAATCAGGAAAATAAGACAGTCAATCAAATTTTAGACCATGGAATTAGTTAAAAAATGCATGATATCCACATAGATCTATATTGTACTAGTATATATAGTGTATAAAAATGGCTGATACAACTTGGCATCTTTTTTCTTTATTCCAGTCAATGACTTTTAGTCAAAATTGGGTAGATCCAGTTATTAAGAATAGATTATATTTAATTCAAAGCATATTCTCCCTTTTAAAACCTGAATGTATACAAATGTATCTATGTATTCACCTGTATTGTGTTCTGGTCCCAGATGCATTAATATTACATGCAATTAAGATTTCTAAAGTTCCAACACTGAATTACAGAGACAGCAAGTAACAAAAAAAAAGGGAGAGTTTACTTCAAGAAAATAATTAGCAGGAGTTTTGAGATAGATACTAGAGTTTTATTCTAAATGCCAGAGTCCAGAATAGTGAAGGTGAGTGTATGGTAAAGCTCACAAGAAATACTTGCTGGATATTTTGTACATTGTGCCCAAATCCACAGCAATCATCTCCAGGAATCACATCTCGAAAAAAGATTAGGAACAGGTCAATGAGTTTCCAACCTTTAGGTAAACTGAATCAATATCCTCTCCAAAACTGAGGGCACATTGTCCTAATAAAAACTGTAATACTCTGCAGTAGAAAAAGTTGGACTAAACTTTCTTAAGTGTTTTATATGCTCAGTAGAGAAGGCATGAGCACAGTGTGTACCTCAAATGCAGACTTGTCATTTAATTTTGCATTTTTAATGAGAAAAGACACCCCACAGACCATAACTGTAATACCTATGAACCACTTCTGTTGATATAACTGGATTTCAAATCTTTGCAAAATAAATATCTTCAGATTTTTAACGGATGAGCCACCTAGTCCTGAATATGGCATCAGCAGATAGCCGTTATACACTGTTTTACTCATTTGCTTCATGACTTAGTGGAAGTCAAAAGAACCTCATTATGGACAATTATTACATGATAATAAACCTATGAAGAAATTTCTTTCCAGACCTCAATTCCATAATGGTTGGCTTTTGTTTTGAAATGTGAAACATCCTTTATAAATATTTTATCCTAATAACAACTATCAGTAATGACAGAAATCTTTATTGCCCATACAGGTAATTATTATCCATAGATACTATCCATACTGTTTCCTAATCCTGGACAGATACTTCCAGATAAGCCTTCCTATAGCACTAATCCCATAGTCGTCTATCCAAGTAGTCTCCAGTGCATGGCTCATAGCAACCCACTGCCTGTGAGATATTTTAATGTTGCTTACTGCCACGGGAAATTAAAATTGAAACTGACAGAGGGTGAAAAGATGGTATAAAAGACCTTGTGTCTTTGGTATTCTTACTCATAAGACAGTAAAGATTTGGAAATTACCATTATGTTTTATCATGTCCATAACATTCTTTGCACTAATCTATCCCAGTTTTCAATTTCTTCCTTCCATATGCCTGAAGATATTTATTTTCACTCTCCTCTGTCTCTTCTGCCTAAGACAGGTTTTCTGTGATGTTTTGACAGGTTCCAAATGGTATCTGAACTTGGTACTCACATGACAGTAAAAGAGAAGATTGTGTATAGCAACATCATAGGATTTCCTTAATTAGTAAGCCTCCCATCTTAAGCAATGGGATATCCTGTGAGTGCTTTTTGGTTGCCATTGTGCATTAAGAAGGTATTTGCACAGTGCTATACACAAATACACCTCAGTCTTGTTTGTGAATGCTTCCAGTAAATTAAGAGGCTGTCAGTAAGTCTGAGTTGAGCAAATTATCCTTCCAGTATGCCCTCCTAATGAGGTTTATGTGTGCTGATTTTGAGTTGGAGTTATTTTGGGGCTTTTTTCTGAGGGGAAAAAAAAATATATATCTGCTGTTCCTCTGCTGTTAAATGAATAACATCCAATATTTGCAATTTCCTTCATCTGATATCCATTTTTTCCAGTGGGTGTAGTTTTGACAAATTATCTTCTGAATGTTTCTGTGTTACTTATTTCAAAGCAAAAAGTGCACCCCAAGGTGCTAAGGTGCAGGCTAATGACTAGGGAAGAGTTTAACCTCCCTGTTTTTCCACCTGATTTATGTGGAATTTTAGAAACTTCTGTCCTTCTACTTGTTTCATGTCAAGGTTCTTATGGGTGGCCTGTCTCGGAAAAAGCTGAAGTATTTTTCGAAGCGCTTTTGTTCTTCAGACGCATCCGTTCCTATCGCTTGGCCCCGGCGCCAGAAGAGGGGTGTAGCGCGGGCGGCTGCCCCGCCGTGCCCCGCAGCGCAGCGCGGTGCGGGACGCGCCGGGAGCCAGCCCCAGTCCGTGCGCAGCGCTCCCGCCGGCGCGCACGCCCGCTCCGGCAGCACAGCCTGCCAGCCGCAGGATTTGGCTCCTCACCTGTGCGCCGAACCGATCCTGATGTATTGTGTTGGGTGAGAATTTTTTTGGTCGTTAGGGTTTGTTGGTTTGCCTGCTCGCTTGCTTGCTTGCTTGACTGGGTATTTTCCCAGAGTTTGCTGTTAGTTTAAGGACTTGCATTGTCTTTCACAAAGTTTCGGTTGACCCTTCAATCCTTCTCATGGAAAACGTCTGGTAGGCACAGTGTGATCCAGACCACCACTTCTGTGAGAATAAGCTGCTGGATCACCTGTATGAGCTAGCTGTTCCTGTATTGTTCTGCACAAGTCTGTTGGAACGGGACCATAAATTTCAACCCTGAAAAAACCCAAAAACCCCAAACAAAGCAAAAGATCTCACCACGCTTGACATAGCCACATGACACAAATTACAATAATAAATTGATAGAGTATGAGCTGATACTACAGTAATACTGAGGCCACTGAAAAGGAATACTTAAGTCTTCAGGATTGGCACCTGCTGTTTCTCTGATTACTTTTGTCCTATTGTATTGCTTTTACCATGAAAAATTGCTTTTACCAATTATGGATCCAGGCTTATTTGTATTTTTATTGTTTGACAGTTATGTAGGTTAAAATCTCCTCCCAAAAGTTTCAGCAAAGCCTGTGATTAAGTGTTCAGCCCAGGATATAGTACGGGCGATACTAGTCTTCCCCCTCTGTGATGTAAGTTATAAAGTCATATTCTGGCATCATAGAAATACTATTGTTTCTGTCAAAATACCTTTTATGTGCACTTATTATGTTCATCACAGTCAAGCACATTTTTCTTTCAGCTTCTTTAATTTTTAACAAGGCAGCTTTTACTGTTTATGGGTTTCCTATTTTTGTGCAAGCCCAAATTAAGTTATTCATATATATAATCACACATATTTATTAACATGGAGAGACTTTGTATAATGTCTAGTTCATTTGCCATCAGCAGGACTTCTCATGCTCGGCTGGTTAATTGCATTGTATGTTTGGATTATTTATCTAAGACCTCAAACATTCTATTCTAGCTTTTATGCTTCCCCTACTACTCTTGGATATATGTTTCCTAATTCTGATTTCGTTTAAGTTTCATAACATAGTAACTCCATCATTTTCAATAGAATTGCTCTGTTTTTCGTTATCACACACAGTGTCAGACCTTGAGCTCCCTCTAAGATATTTCATGTATCTGTTGTAATTGTGTGACTCCTCCAGTTTGTTCAGTAACTATTTCAGAAATAGTCTAACCATTAGAAAACATGAACTGATAGGCCCTCATTCCCATCTTAGTTCTTACTGTCTCACAGGACAGGGAGGCAAGAGTTACACATTACCCAGACAGAGGTAGTTCTTTTGGTATTTCATGGAAAAGTATTATTTATAAATCTTTCCATCATCCAAAGACTGCGTCAGCTGAGGTTATTTTCTTGCAATCCAAAGGACATCACTGAAGGACCATGGATAACTATATTGTTGCCCATAATTTTATAATGGAAGACTAATCCAAAATCAAAGTCTTCTTCAATACTTTTCACAATCTTGCACTGAAGTTTTGTGTGTAAAGTGAAAAATGACCTTTCCAGTGAAGATGAACAGAAAATAAATACTCGCATGTAATAGTACTTCATAAAATTCTTTTCAATATGCAATTTGTATACAAATTAAATGAAAGAATTTAGAAGCTTTAGGAGTGAATTCTGTACTTTGTATATGCTTCATGTCTTGTATTAATAGGAGCATCAATATATTTTGCACATTACTACCAAATCTCCTAAAGAAAATCATAAGGAAATGTGTGAGGGATAAGTGGCATAAGGATAAAAGTTATGACCTAGTCAATTCCGTTTACAGATGAGCAATTAAGTTATTTCTATTGATATATATAATTTAAAAACATTATAACAGAAGTCCATCAGGAGGCTGTTTCATTTATGGTTTTAAAGTGACTGCAGAGAAGGATATTTAGACAACAGGTGGTCAGTGTTTTCCTCTAAGTGGAAGTACAGTAATAGGGGAGGACTCTTTCTCTATATGAAAATCTATTAGAAAAGCTTGTGGTACTTAGAAAAAGTACCATTAAGTCTTACATAAAGCCATCACAAATACTTGACAAAAGTAGTATTTCCATGAAAGTATTTAAAGTAATGGAGAAAACTGAGTTGGAAGATAGCAAAATAATTGGCTTCCATTTGATACTTTAGGAAGTATCGAGCAGGAATTAAGGCACTCGGTTACATACTGAAGTAAAAATGTGGGTTGAATTGTAAGCCTCATTTTATAACTATAGTTACAGTTACATAACTTAGTTATACCTATAATTTCAGTTTATATAACTATAACCTCAGATAGCCAGATAGTATGTTTCCTGAACCAATATGGGATGATTTGTGGACTTGAATTTGGGCAGAAATAGAAAAAATTCTCATGCCCGAGATGCACAGCTAATCATAGCAGTGCAGTGATTGCTGTTATTAGTCAAATTCCCCTGAAGTTAACACGGAATTTAGATAGTGCTCTCTACTCTTTAAGGAAGATTGGTGAATCTATAATAATATTTAAGGGAATTCCAAAAATTCTTTAGTGGGGAAAAGGAAAACATTTGTTTGTTTGTCCTAAGAGACAGAGAAAGGAGACTTTTCAGCACTTAGAAAATGTTGCTTTGGACTTATATAGAGAATTGGATTGAGTGCTAAGATTGTTTAAATACCAGTTTGGATAAAACCCATGTATTACCCTGGTATGGGTATAATTGTGAAGCAGGCTGTCAGGGTACTGTTATTTCTATGGGACTGCATCCTAATCTGGTTGTATTTTGAATTGTGTGTTTGCATTGCCTTACAAAGAATCTAAATAAAAATCTTCTGAAATTTTGGTTTTGTTTTGATGGTTATATATTTAAGGAGATTGAAAGAAGATTGTTTTTTAAACTCCAAAATAAAGTGTTTAACAGAACTAAAATTTTGAAGAGACAGGGAGATTTTCAGAAGAATCAGTGGTTCAATTTTAGTTTGGATACTGAGAGCAATTGTAGCTGTGTTTTGAGTTATATAGGATATTCAAACCTATTGTGTTTATGAGGGAAAACTTTTGTCATTAATACCTGGTTCTGTAAGGAACTAGTCGTAAGTCTGAGATTTACAAGGGAAAAAAAAAAAAGCTTTGAGCTCCCCCTACTGTTCTTTCCATCCAAAAAGATGGACAACCTGAATTTTGTTCTGAATTTTCTTCTATCAGTCAGATAGAAGAAAAATTTAACAATAGAGAAGTGCCATTTAAAGTTTCTGGTAATGTCCTATTGACAGTGGAGAGAACCAGAGTGTTTAAGTTGTTTTCCAAGTTGTTAGTACTCTCAAGGTTTTTGGCATTCATAGCATAATGTGCATGAGAGTGAATACCTTCACATACAATAGTTTTCCAAGTTTTCCTTGTGAAGATATGATTTATCGTTTGTGTACACATACACTTAATCTTCTTCCCTTTACATGAAATTGGTGGATCATAGAACTTATTAGATATTGGCACATTCATACAAGTGAGTAATTTCATTTACTTTTCTAGATAGCTTTCAAAAAGCTGTTATTTATTCAGGTAAGTGATTTAGGAACTCCCACTGCAATTTATAATGAGTTACTACTTGCAAATCATTACATTATTACCATTACAAGTTACAAAGAGTACTTTAAGAATTAGAATTTTGGCCCATATACTAATTGACATTACAAATACTTTTCACTGAAAGTGTTTCATAATAGCCAGATTTGTCTATAATATATAGCTTCTGAGTTCAAGATCATCATCAGTGCTCATGATCAAAGTACTTTTATCTGCTTATTAGTATTTCTTTGTTAAATGAGACTTAAATTTTTTCCAGAAAAAAAGCCTATTTTTGCACATAGGCTGAGCTTTATTTGGACTTCTGTGCTTTTATTATTTTAACAGCTGAAAAATATTAATGTGCTGATTATTTAAAGTGTTGTTATACCCATTCTCATAAAGAGTCTCTGCTAGTCTCTTTACAGGTGACCTTAAGAGGGTAGTGTTGTAAAAAAAACCAAAAAAACTCAAAGTTGGTACTTCTCCTTAAGTTTCCCTATGGAGTTCAAAATTCTTCCAATGAAATAATCTTTCTTTTTTACCGTTCGGATTTCCAAGAAGTAGGTAAGCAAACCTCTATTTCTTTGGTGTGGTAACACCAAATACCTTCTGTTCTGCACAGAGATGTGGGATGAGATGAGAGTGAGCTGGTGCAGAGGTCTTTCAAGATTTCAACAAGTGGCTTAATAAGGTTAGTTCAAAAAGACAGGCTAAGAGGGGTATAGATAGTAACATCTTACATCTCCTCTGGTGATGGGCACTCCATGCAGCATTGAACAGTGTCCCAATGGATTGTCCCATGGCACACTGCACAGAACAGATCCTGTCTAGGGGAAGAAACTCACCCTTTCAGTCATTTGAGGTCATCTTTAACTTCCTTACAATAAAACAGGTCTGTTTAAGGGCAAGTCCATGCAGGAGGTATCATGGCAGTGCTGAGCAGGAGCTGCCTGCAGGCAGCTGCCTTCACTGTCCCATGTTAGTTGCAGTGTACACTGGTCTCCCAGTCAGGATCAATACATTCCATCCCTTGATCCCTACGTAGTTTACCTTTCCCAAATATATGCTGTAATTTACAAATCATTAATAACACATGGCATTCTCAAGTGCAAGTTCCAATAGAAGAAATGTGTCCTTTTCAAGATCACCAGCTCCTCAAGTTTAATGTCTTCCACAAGGATCCCAGTATAGTATCTACCTGCACTCTTTTCAAGGATCACATTGCTCCTTTGTGATCGTTCGTGAGAAAATAAAACAGTAAACCAAAGTGATTGATTTTTGATGCCACTTTGTGGTCTCATTAGAGAGACAGCAGTCCAAGATTAATGAAGACATTTGTTTTTACTCTCAGATTATTCACAATTTTTCTGTTCCCTACATTGTCTAGAGAAGGGCAATGAAGCTGGTGAAGAGTCTAGAGCTAAGTCATTTGAGGAGCAGCTGAAGGATCTGGGGTTGCTTTGCCTGGAGAAAAGAAGACTCGGGGTGACCTTATAATTTCCTAAAACTACCTGAAAGGAGGCTGTAGCCAAGTGAGGTTGACCTCTTCTCCCAGGCAACTAGGATGAGAGGACAATCTGAAGCATGCACCAGGGGAGGGTTCAGGCTGGACATTGTGAAAAATTTCTTCATAGAGTTGTTAAGCACTAGAAGAAGCTGCCTGGTGAGACTGTGGAGTCATTCATCCCTAGAGGTGTTTGAGAGAAGACTGGATGGGACGCTTTGTGCCATGATCTACTTGACAGGGTGGTATCTGGTCAAAGGTTGGATTTAATAATCTCAGATGATTGATTAATCTAATTGATTCTGTGATCAAGTGAAGTTCAATTTAACTGCAGTTTTAATTCTATTTTCCTGCTGTTTACGTGCTAAGTTAATCTTCTTTTACCTTAATCACTATTAATCTTCTTTTACCTTAATTACTATTGCTCTGTCTTTTCCTTTATGAGTTGAAAAAAAGAGCTCCATGGTCTTCACAAAAGATTTATCAAATCCTACATGGAGGCTTACATTGGATATACTTCAAACAGCTGACCATGCTGAGCAGAGCCCAGTTGCATTGCATGCATGCAGTTCTAGCAGTGAACTGAGTATTATTTGTTGCTAGAATTCTTTGTTATAAAATGTAGATCCTACTGTTTGTTTAATTTGTTACATTCCCATTTTGTCTCCATTGTCCTATTTGACTGCTTTGTTCATGTTGCATATTTTTATGCTTTAGTACCACATCTGTTTTGTCATGCATATGGATAGACCACAAGCATAAACAGCTTAGGAGTATATTTCCTTTTTTCTGTAATTCTGTTTAGTGTCCAGACCATTGGGATTCCAGTCCTAATGGATAGTACTTTTAAGAGAAATTCATATGCAAAGCCCTGTGTGATAATACAGGTATTTCACCCAGGTATGTTTCCTTCCCTCTGCCATATCAAATCCTTCCCTCTAATCATTGAGATCACCTAGAAAGGAGTAGAACTCAGTTTGGAGAAAACATCAGCCACACTTCCAGTGAGAGAGCTACTCATTTCACATTTACATGCATCGCTGTTAGTGAAAGGTCACCATCAGTTATCAGTTCTCTTGTTACTGAGCAAATATGACTTGTTTGTTTCAGGACATTGTTTCCTCTGTGAATATTTGGGATCTATTTTGTTTCTGGCTATCCATCTTTTTAGTATCCTTTTAGCACCTACTGATGCCTTTTTCTCTGGTCCTAGAAATACCAGCCAGATACAGGGTGATAAAAAGGAGTTACTTCTATATAAGGATCCTTAGGTACACAATTCCTCAGCTGGAAAATGCTGAAGATGCACATCCTGCATAACGTGTACAGTTTCCAAGGTTTTTACTAATAAGTGTATCTGGCAAGAATTCCCCAATTAGACACATACCTGGTGAAGTCATGCCCCTCAGCTGTAGTATCTTCTAAATCCTTCCACCTCAGATGAGGCCTAAACTCTGTTTATGAAATGTATGTCTTGAAGAGCTGTCTCAGTCTTGGTTTCAAAGGAGAGTCAAGATAGCATAGGGGTCTTGGAATGTGTTTTGTCCTTCTGCCTAGGAAAATACTGAAGTTAAGTTACAACAGTAGACTACAGAGCAACAAATACTTCTGTAAAGAATACAGAGAATATATAAAAGAAAAAATGGCAAAAATCAAGATAGCATCATTTTCCCTCTTTTTTAGAGACTAGCAAGACTCTACCTTGTCTAGTCTCTACTCTGTATTTAACCACACCACTGGTTTATACAATCGGCTATCCCACTAGTTATTATACAGATGTCAACTATAGCCATAGCTACTATGAACACTTCTTTTATCCAGGCCCAGTTTGGTAACCATGAGGTAAGGGTGTAGAAGATAGAGTCAAAGTTTAAGGTGCTATTTCTGAAAGCTACTTTATGTAAAATTTGAGACTGCGTCCAAATTTCAGCCAAATCTCTCTTAATTCTTCCACTATGGTCTGCATTACAAGTGGTATTATAATAGCACATATACCTCCTGGTGCTGCCTGTATGAAACTGAGAGCCATTCTGTTATGCATAACCACGAGACAGACCATGGACTTCTTCCTGTGAGGCCGAAATTGCATCTACAGTCTGCTGTTCAATATGTTTGATTATGGCTGAAATATTTATAACTGTCCTCTCCAGATCAACTATTCTGAAAGAGGGAATGGGAGTTCTGGTTATACTATGGAAACATTCAATAACATTCAATGAGGGGATTAATCGATCTTTTCCTCCTCCCATTTGGATTTTCAATATGATCAAATATTGTTATATTTGGAATTACAGCCCCAAGGGCACAAACCTGAGCTTTATCTATGGGCAGGATTTTCCAGGCCCTATCATTACATATCCAATACCACTCTGTCCCATGTAGTTGAACTAATCTCTATGATGTCAGTTCCATTTTTCCACACAGTTCTTGGGCTTATTCTTTCCATGGATCTGGTCTTAAGGCAGTATGAAGGAAGAATGGCCTATTCTGTGGCATTTATAACTGCACAGGGAACTGTACCATTCCCGTGATCTATTAGGCCACTCAGGGGTATAGGAGGCAGAAGAGTATTATTGACTTGTTACCACCTTTCGGTATGGTTTGCTTCCATTAGAACGCCAATCCGTGGCCAGTTACGACTCCCATCTAAAGGTGGGAATCCAGTAATTGTCCTTAAGAATTAAGAGCTTTGTTATTAAGAGCTTTGGATACATTTTGGACTAAAGTCCCATGCAAATCATGGGGCCAAACCTGAGTCATGATTTCATCAGCAAAGCAGTTTCCCAGCTGGGGACTTGTTCTCCCTTTTGATGACCTCTGCAATGCATAATAGCTACCTCTGAAGGCTTCAAAATACTCTTCAGGAGTGTGAATGTAATAGAGTTCAGCACTATTAATTTCATTATCCTGACAGTTAGTAGCCCTCTCTCCTTCCAAATGGCTCCATGGGCATGGACAACATAAAAGGCATATTCGGAATCAGTCCATATATGCACCTTTCTCTCACTCAGTTTGAGAGTTCTTGTCAGTGCAATGAATTCAGCCTTCTGCGATGATACATCTAATAGCAAGGCCTTTGCCTCAATCACCTTATCCATGGTTGTCACTATGTAGCCTGTCCTTTGCTTACCATTTCTCATGAAGCTACTTCCATTTGTATACAGTTCCCAGTCTGGATTCTCCAGAGGCACGTCCTTCAGGTCTGGTCTGCTGGAATAGGCCTCTTCTATTGTCTGTAAACAGTCATGTTCAGGAGTGTTGTAAATTAATGTAGATGACAAAAAACATTGCAAGATTTACCACAGATGTTGTTTTTAGGGTTACATCCTCCTGTTCCAACAACACAGAGTGATATGATACTTAAGCATTCTGCTAGGAGATAGCCAGTGTTCCCTGTGTTATTCCAGTACAGTTAACACTGTGTGAGGCACACACTCGAATTTGTGCTGCCCAGGGGTGAATTTACAGGCCTCTTGTGTCAAGATGATAGTAGCTGCCGCAGCTTTCAAACACCCAGGCCACCCTCGACTAACATTTTCTAGTTGTTTTGAGAAGTAGGCCACAGCCTTTCGTTGATCTCCAAGATGCTGCACCAGTACCCCCAGAGGAATGTTCAGTTGCTCATATGGAAAGAGTTCAAAAGGCTTGGTTAATTCTGGCAGCCCCAGAGCTGGAGCTGACATAAGGAATATTTCAGCTGTTTTAAATGCAGCCCTTACCTTCCCTGTAGACATGATGGTTCCCTTCTCAGATGCCTTAGGGGCTCCATATAGAGGTTTTACCAGTAGTCCATAATTTGGTATCCAAAAGTGGCATCAACCTACCATTCCCAGGAAGGCTTGTATCTGTCACACAGTGTGGGGCTCTGGAAGATGGCAGATGACTTCTTGCTGTTCTTTGCTGAGTTTTCGATGTCCATGGAAGATTTCTATCCCCAAGTAGACTACTGTTTCCCTGGCAACCTGTGCCTTCTCTTTCAGGACTCTATACCCACTTAGCCCCAAAAGGTTCAACAGACTTACAAGGAGCTGGATGAAGTGACCTTGCATTCTAGCTGCAATTCAGGTATCATCAACATATTAAAGAATAACTCCTCCTGGTTCTTGACTTCTTCAGTCCTCCAGTTCCTTTGCCAGCTTGTTTCTAAATATTGTTGGGCTGTTTTTGAATCCCTGGGGTAGAACCATCTGGGTAAGCTGGGTTTTCTTCCCTGTCTCAGTATTACCTTGCTCAAAAGCAAGGAGTTCTTGGCTATTCTTATGCACAGGAATACAGAAAAAAGCATCCTTGAGATCTAAAACAGTGATCTACTCTAATTCATCTGTCAGCATGGTCAAAAGAATGTAGGGGTTTGCTACAACTGGTATATATCTTGTGTTATTTTGTTAATTTCTCTTAAATCCTGCACTAATAGATAACTCTTACCATCAGCCTTCTTTGCTGGAAGGATGGGTGTATTGTATCTAGATTCATATTCTGCTTATAGCCCAAATGTAAGAAACTTCTCAGTTATAGATGCCCTATGACCTTCTAGCTTTAAAGGGTATTGTTTCTGCCTTACCGGTATAGCCCCCAATTTGAGTGTAATACTTACAGGCTCAGCTCTTTTGGATCTCCCAGGAAAATCAGTGGCCCGCACTACTGGAATGACAGCATCTTCAACTTCTTTGGGAGTTTCTCCATAATTCTCCTGTATGAAAATAGCAGCTAGTTTGACAAATTCAGTTTCAGGAATTATAACTTTCACTCCCACCTTCTTTGGAAAATTTCTGCTTCTAATTTCTCCAATAAATCCCTACCTAATAATGTCTTTGGAGAGTTTGGCAGATAAAGGAATTGGTGAATCACCCAGTGTTTTCCTAACCTAAATCTTAAAGGTCGGAAGAAAGGCCTTGTTTCACTGACTCTGGGAAGGCCCTGTGGCACCGATCACATTTACAGTATCTTGACTTAGTTTCCGTTTTAAAATACTTGACACATAATATGTTCCCCCATATCTACCAGAAGTTCAACATCATGTTTCCTCTGCTTAGCTATAACCGAAGGTTCTGCTGGAGTGGGGGTGCAGTCCCTTTGGTCCTTGTCAGTTTCCATTCACAGCCAATTAATATACTGGGTGTGTCCTTTTTGTCTGCATGAGACACTTGTTCTTCCAGTCTCCCTTTTTCTTGCAAATAGCACATTGATCTTTGTCTAGAGGAGGAGTACTCCTTTTCAACATTGTCTTGGTTTGAACGATGGGTGTCTGCTAAGGAAGGCAGGAACTTCCTTTGGAATGGAAAATATAAATTCTCTCCTTCCAAATTATTATAATTTTGAAATTAAGGGGCTCTCAGGTAAAGATATGGGAATAGGGATAACAGTTCTTTATTAGAAGGACTAAAATAATAACAAAAAATGCAGTAATAAAAAAAAAAAACTCACTGGCAGAGTCAGAATACAACCTGACACACTGTTGGTCAGGGTGTTGGTAACAGGCCCATTAAATGGTGGCTGCAGTCCTTCTGGAGTGGCAGATGTGGCTCTGTTGAAGCAGTGATCCTGTAGAAAGGTGCAGATTTCTTCTGAAGGTCCAGTGGTGATAGATGGGCCTGGTCTTCCTCTGAGAATCCAGTGGAAAAGTTTGACTTGGTGTTCTAAATATCAGGTTTTTATTCAGGTAGAAATGCTTGGCTCCTCCCCCTGGGTGGAGCATCTCACAATGGGACGATGTAATTTTATCAGCCATGAAGTGAGACTTAATGGCCCATTAGCTGAAGATATCTCCTTGGAGAGGATGGGTCATGGAAGAGATAAAGAAAATTGCCCTATCTAATTTTTTAATAGTTGGATCATTAACAGAGGATTACCCCACCCCCTGCCCCAGTTTCAACAGATGGTGATAGGATACATACTTCTGGTTACATCTTGCACTGTGACCCAAGACAAAGACATTGGATGGCTTTCCCTGATCACCTCTTGTATTCTGCTGGCGTCTATCCCTGTCTGTTCAATCTCTATTTTGATATACCTTCCAGGCTGTATTCAGCAATTTACCTATGTCATGCATCTCATCCATCTTTGGCAGCTTTTTCTTTATGTCATCTACAGATTGGCCTATAAACAAGTAAGTTAGATGTGTCTGCTCTGCAGGTGCCTTGAGGTCCAGATTTGTGTATTTTCATGCAGCTTCTTTAAGTCTATTCAAGAAGCCTGTAGGGGTTTAATTTCTGTTTTTCTGTGACTTCGTATAATTTGGACCAATTCACTGCTTTATGGATTGTATGTTTTAGGCCAGTAGTAGCCAATTCTAATAAAGTTTTAACTTTGCCATTTGTTCTGCCACATTAGAGTCCCACCCTGGGTCAGTTAAAGGGAAAAATATCATTAACTGGCCCTTGAAGATTTCCAGCTGTAATTATAGTCTCTATAGCAGATATAGCAGCCTGACTAACCATCTCTTTTTCTGTTTCATCTAGTAATGTGTCTAGCATTACATTCAGATCACTCCAGCCTAGGTTTTGTGTCTTAACAGCCCGATTGACAAGATTAGCTTCTCTGGATTGCCTCTATATCGTCCAGGTGAGGCTTTCCACTGCTGTAGTTCTTCGAGGGAAAACGGTGTTTTATGTAAATCACACCTTGATTCCCAACAGCTTGGCTTAAAGGTGCTTGTATGAAAGGCTCCTCCCTTTCTGATTCTTCCCTTTTCGTTTTCAATTCTGATTCTCCTTTTTCAAACGTTCGAATTCAAACGTTTTGCTACTGGGTCGGGTGCTTCTATGGCCTCCCGGGCTGCTTTCACCCTTTTCACTCTCACTGCAGCGGCTGCAGCAGCTTTGTCCTCGGTTTCATCTTCTGAGGAGCTATCCGTGTGGCACCCACGGCGCTTACTTTTAATCGGGTACCGGGTGTTTCCTGGGCCCGGCGCCGCCCGGGCTCTCCCCCGGCTCTGGCGGCAGCCGGGCCGGGCCTGGCGCCCTCTGTGCCGCCGTCGGGGCGGTGGAGGGCAGTGGCGGCCCTGCCGCTGTCCCCGCTACTGTCCCCGCTGCTGTCCCCGCTGCTGTCCCCGCTGCTGTCCCGTCCCCACAGCCGCGGCGGGCAGAGATGGCGGTGGCAGGTGTCCCCCGCACCCCCACCAGTGGGGGGACAATGGGGGGGCTGCTGCTCCCCCGCAGAGCGGGCGCCTCCGTATCCGCATCAGTCATGTCCAACTTACCAACACAGACCGGGATAAACCATCACAAAACAGCCCTTTTCAGGTTCGCATGCCTCTGATGTAAGAACGTTGTAAATAACTGCATATCTTAATTCTTGCCATCTTCTCTGAGACCGAAGTTCTGATAATAATTCTGCTATTGATTCAGTTTCTAGGCTGCCAAAAGGAGACCACGCCCCTCCTTTTAACGTTTGGATCAGCCAGATTTC
>VYXF01006343.1:219754-242023 GCA_013397295.1 Polioptila caerulea | reverse complement strand
AGGTACTGCCCCGTCCCTGCCAGTGTCCCGCCAGCCATGGGGGAGAGACTGATAGCAAAACCCAAACAAAACATTTGCCCTTCAGAGTCTGTCTTAAAGGCACAGAACATATCCAGCATAGCACACACGAATGGGGATACAAGCATCATAATATCACCCTAGGACAGTGGAGCAACAGCATATTCCCAAATGTACAGAAGAAAGGATGTGACTTTGCTCCCTGATGCTCAAATAGGAATTTGGGCCAACAGACACTTGTGGAAACGCCAGTCAAGAAAACTTGTGCCCTTCCAAGAGTTTTAAAAGTCAAAAAAGACTATTTTTTAATCTCAGTACTGTGTTGTAATATCTGGAAGGATACAAAACCCATATTGTTTAAGAAGTCATTGAATAGATGGGTTAATGTTTATCATGTATGTAAAAATAAGTACAATTCTGTAATTCAGCAATGTGATTTCAGAGTAACTAAATGTGATCTAGCACGTATTTACATCTCTTCATGTGTGTACACAGAGAGTAGTAAAACATTGACATTAAGATGAGAGGGTGGAAACTGATGGTTCACTCGCTTAAATGTTTACTTTTTTGGGAGAAGGGGGAAACCCTGTCCTCCAGCTGTGCATCTCTTAGGCCTGCTAGGAATAGGCATCGTTTAAGTGGCCTCTACATTGTTTTTGTGAAGGGATTTTGTTATGTGTTACTGCTGCTTCCTGTTAGTATCCTATATGGAGATAATGTAACATCACAACAAAACCTGAAAGCTGAAGAAAGTATTTCTGTCAGTTGTGCACTTAAAATACCTTTGGAACCAAAATAGTTTTATGTTTGGCCCTTCGTTTGCTGTAAGTCTGTTTTCATACTTTTTTTTTTTTAATAGGAAATTTGAGATTAAATGTTGTGCTGCAGTTTTGACCAGAGCTGAATATAGTTATGTGCTTTAGCCCAGGCTAATGCAAATGTAATTTTTTTTATTTCTCATTGCCAAAATTCAACAATTCATTTAAAAGCTGGTGGTCCTTTCTCCATCCCTGGACTTTTAGCTCCACCATTCACCTTCTCCTAAAATCCCAGAGAAAAACAAAAGGCTGTGACAGTGGTTGCTGGGGGAAAATACCAAGAAGATTATTGGTAAAAGAGATGTCATAATAAACTGTTTCTCCTTGGCATGAGGCAATTTAGAAATAGTTCATGGAATTGAAAGGCATGCTTGGGTACAAATGTATCACATGCGTTATCACATCGCATGTGTTACTATTTTGCGTGTGACTGGAATATTCTGTTCATTGCATCTATGCCCATTCTTTCTCCATATTTGGAAGTGCTTTCCCACACAAAAAGAAATAATTTGTTTTTAATAGAGTGCAGAGGAAAATACAAAAGTTTTATTGTATTTGGAACTTTATTGTTGATGTTGGTCTGGTTGGTCTTAAAAGAAGAAGTTAGATGGATTGTTCTTATATTTGCAATGAAATTTTTTTAAAAATTGAACCAAATCCAAGCATGTTTTAATGCACTGATTCCAGTCTGCTTTCCCATACTTTGCTTTCGCATATTAAGTCCAGGCTATGCACTGTGTTTTTATACACTAGAAAAATAGAACTCTGCAGGTGTAGGAGAGAAATCATAATGTCCTTATCAGAAACAGTCCTGTGGTGAGCATCATCAAGAAAAGGAAGAAGCCAATGTGCTAAAAGCTGGAAAATGTTTTTGCTGCAAGCAATGAAAATGAAAGATAGAGAGCACATACCTATTACATCTCTTGTAAAAGTGGCAGAAAGTTAAATGCTTTCTAATAACCCTTTGGTTGTTTTCATGTTTCTGAGCACTCAGATGTGCATGAGGTGAAAACCTTTCTTTTTTTGAGAGCAGGAAAAATGAAACATACATGGGTATATTGTTTGTCTTTCACTGTCCTCTAACCTTCCCATATTTCCTCTATACTGTGCAGTGCATCAATTGTCAATATTGGATTCCCTTAAAAGGTTGCTGAAAATGCATTCTGGATTTGAAAAGTAGATTGTATTAGCTTTAGATGGATGTATTATATTATTTTCAGAAATGGTAAAGAGGAGAAAAATATAATCTTCCTATTAATCCTCATGTGAATTATATTTTCCTCAGTTGTGGATAAGTAGGCAGTCATCAGCCCAGTGCTGCCAAAAAGCATTGATTTAACCTATTGGTTTGAAACTATTATTTTGGATTTTCCACTTCTCTTACTATTTATTAATTTGGATTTTTCTCCAGTCAAGGACTGATTTCTTCCTCTTATTCCTGTGTTGCGTTCAGTCATTTTCATTCAGTCATTCAGAGATTTTTCAGAGGCCTCTTGTTTTCTCAACTTTACCTCCATCCTCTCAAACTACCTCCACGCTATCTCTTGCACTTTCTGATTTTCTTTCCCAGCAGCTGCTTTCCCACAACAACAACACCTTTCTCTCCAAACAGCTCTCAGAAGAGCTGCCCCTTTAGCCTGTTCCTGGGGGAAGGAGGAGCTGAAGGGCTGGATGCAGCTGCCCAGGGAGTGCTGCAACACTCTGTGCCTGTCTGTTCCCCTCTATTCTGTTCCTGTCTGCTCCTGTAAAGCAGAAGGGAGAGGCACGGGCAATGCTGCCAGCACCAGCATCAATTCTGGGGCTTCTGCCCAAAAAGAGACACCTGCAAACCTTGTTAAATTTCTGGGAAAGGGTTGGTTGGACAGGTGACTCTTTAAATTTTTTTTACTCTGAAAATTATGTTGTAACTGTGGTGTTTCAGTGGAGTGTTAAATCACTTCACAGTAAGAGATTTCTGCTTTTAAATGTCAAATCAAATGGCTCAATCCACTGAGTGGCAGATGTATTTTAGTCATCAGTGCTTTTATGAAAAAACATTAAGATTGCTCTTCCTGTCAAAGCTCCCAGCTTGAATGTGGGTGAGGGGACCAGGTCCCTTTGGCATAGAAAAGGGCTTCTGAGGGGCTTCAAGAGCAAGGGTGGCCCAGGCCAGGTGTGGGGATCAGCCCCTCGCTGCCTCCCCCAGCACAAGAGCCAGTGAATGCCACAAAAACTCCTCTTCAGGGCTAAAGAAAGGATGCAATTCCTTGGGCCATGAGCAGCAGCTTAATCCTTTCCAGGGGACCTCCTGGGTGCATGAGCTGCAGCACGTGGCCCAGCTTCTGCCTGCCATTAATCAGCCTCTTGGTGCTTCCTCACCTTGTGGGATGCATCTCCTCTGGGATGTTGGGCTGCCCCCTGGGTGAAGAGCCACAGCATGAGAGAGCATCCAGCTGTTGGGAGCCTGGGTGCCTGCCAGTCAGGCCGTCCTTCTGGCTCTGAAATGGAGGAAATCAAGGAGAGAACAGAAAATGAAAGAAAAAAGCCAATACAATAAAACCAAACACAGATATTTCAGGGGGAAAGAATGTAGAGAGATGTCCAAGGTGAAAATACAGACAGCTTTAATAATCACTGTGGTTATTTATGTATGTATGTATGTATTTATTTATTTATTGTCTTGCTCATTAGAACATTGATCCATCACAACTCCCCTCTTAGCACCAGGCATTGACAGGGGCTGTAGGAGGGGGACTGCTGGTTTGGGGGTGAGAGCTGGTCTGCACCAACCACCAAAGTGAGTGCCAAACTAGGGGATGAGACCTGCTTAGCACCTGCCTCAGCACCTCTGGTAAAACCCTTCAGGAATATACTCATGGAGTTTATGTGGTAAATGTTTTCAATACTGAGAAGTGTAGCACAAGGTGATTTTTTTCCTCTGGGGGAAATAAAAAGGATTTTCTTCCAATTTTCTTTGCTTTTGTACATCTTACCTATTTGGTGCTCTTAGAAAAATAGATGTGAATTAGCTTGTAGTAAAACTATAACTTGCATATTTGTAAGATATATATGAACTGTGGTCTGGCAATAAGAAATGCCTTTTAAGCAGTAACATTTTGAAAGGGGAGGGAACAACTGTAACCCATCTTCCTTATGGAGGTGGTCATGACATGGGGTTTGGCCATTCTGATGTTGGCAGCACCTCTGGGGTAGATGGACCATCATCCACGTTATCAGCTGACAGACCTGCCACTTCCAGAGCCTCACACCTGTGTAGAGGCACCTGAGGAGGTGAGGCAACCTGGAGAGGGTTCACTTATCACCCTGAGCATAGACTTCCCTCTAGTCTCTCCTTTACTGTAAGTTACTGCCTTCTCTCTAGTTGAGGGCAAGTTTTTTTCTTACAGTTGTTCCTATTTCTGTCTGAGGGAGGAAAGGGCATGGCTCTAGCAGCTTTTTCTCAGACTCTCTGATGTTTCTTAACATCCTGTCCACTTCCCTTCAGAGGTCTGCCATGATCTACTTGGTCGCACACCTCACACAGGTGTTCTCGCTCTTCCAGCTCCTGTGGACTAGGGGTGCAATACATCAGCAGCAACAAAACCACCCATGCCTGAAAACAGTGACAAAGGACAGTATCCAGCATGGTACAGCTTCTCACTGCTGAGGTCATCCCAAAACTCAGTACTGTGTCTCACCAGCTTATTAACAGAAAATAATTGGCAGAGGAGGTTTCATAAAGCATATTACAGCACAAACCACCATAATAAAGATTTTTAACAATATCAGTGGGCCACAAATAAAAACCCTGACATAGGTTCCTTCCCCAACACATACACATACACTAAGCACATCTCAGTGTTAGTGGGCCTTCTATTGAAATGGCAAAATGCTGTGTTATTTCTGCTTTAAGATTTAATACAGGTAAAGTGAGTTCAGGCAGTTAGAGGTTTCTCCATGACTAAACCATTCTGCTTTTAAAAACAAAACTAATCTAGGAACCTTGGGGTGCTTTTTTTCTGTTTGTGTTTCCCCTGCCCCCCCTTTTTTTTTTCATTACAGTTTCATAACAAGTGCTGGAAAATAAACACTTTTTCCCTTTTAATACTGAAGCTGCTGTTTAATGCTGCTAACAATAATTTAACCTTAAAAACGATCAAAACTCTGCTGTAATTTCAGAGACTTCAACATGATCATCGTATCTCCAAGGACAGAAAGAGTGATTATTATTCAAGGAAAAAAAAGTCCACTCCTATTTTAATTAAAAAGATGCTGTGTTTGTGCTGGAAATTACTTCAAAGTTTAAATTAAAGATAAAATTATCTCCTTTAATTGAAGTTATAAAACATTCATGTTATTAGTGTGAATACCTAAAAGGGATGAAAATAAATTTTTTTGCTTGTTCCAAACCTTTGCTGAGGACTGGAATGTGTTTTGTTTCCCTTATTACTTTTGGTTATTTATAGCATGTAACTCACAGGTCCTGTAACATGACTTCTACATTAAAAACACCTCTTAATCTCATATCACCACCAACTGGGAGTTTCTACTTACTTTCTTTTTCAAACCTAATTTTGGAGAGGACTGTGGCTCTTGTCATTGTTTTTTCCTTTCAAGGAGACACTTTGACACAATATCTGATGTAACATTGAGGTTTTGAGATCCTGAATATTTAGAGATTCTATCCAGGTCAGAGGGTCTAGAGGCGTTTGGTGGCAGGTGCTGCAGGGGCAGCTCCACTGGGCCTCCAAGGGGGCTCAGGAGTGACAGCTCTTTTGCCTCATATATCAAGCTCCTCAGCAGCCACTCCAGTTCATTTTTTCCCACATGAGCGTCTTCAGTCGGAAGTTGCTGTGTGCAATGACATGAGCTGTCACACAAACCTGGGCTCTGACTCAGATGATGTCCATGTCCCTGCAGTGATGAGTCAGGCATGTGTCACCTCAGCTCTTTCCTTGTCTGCCTTCTTCATTGCCCTTGCCAATAGCCTCCCCCAGCCCTGAGCATCTGGCAGCTTCCACTATTCCACTGGACACCTGCAAATTCCACCTGCAAATTTCTCTGTGCAGGCGGGAGTGAGACTTGCACATATCATAGGTCCAGCACAGCGTGAGAAATACTACATTTCTTACCATGACCTTGAAAACCACAGGCAGTAAGACCCTTACTTTGCAATTGCAAACCTGGTAGGAGGGTTCACTTGCTTTTCTTTTACCAGGGATCAGCACACTGTGGAAAGGTTGAGGGAAAACACTTCTGAAAAACCGTCATTCCCGTTTTAAATAGAGGAGGACTGAGTCATAGGAGAAACCATTTCTCCAAGCCTATACACTGAATTGTGACAGAATCTGAATTAAAATATCCTGCTTTTATTCTTCTCAAGGGTTGCTTCTGCCTTCATCTGTATCTTTTCTACTTTCTGCACTGTGACAGATTTTCTTGTGTTTCTTGGTGGTGTTCTTTAAATCAAAAATGCAAAATTGCTTCCTCCCTTCACTTATTACCTCCACTTCTTTCAGGTCCCTTATCTCCCACCTCTTATTAATTGATTCATTCCCCTCTCCAGAGTTTAGCACTATGAAAACTAATTATTCTTGCACAGCTCTCTGTATGTTTTGGGCTGAAATTATGACTTATTAATAATTGCACATCTATACTGATGAGAAAGCTAAAATATTTGAAAAGCTAAAGTTAGGTGATTAACTTCTAAATAGATCTCCATTCATTCTATCCAGATTTTTGAAGACACTATGAAGTCTCACTAGATCATATTTTTTTTCAGGCTGCTCAGAGAACTTGTGAATAGTGCTGTTTCACCTGTAAAAATGCTTTTGAAGGTGCTGCTCACTTTATAAGTACCACCTCCTAGGGGCACAGAAACAGGAAATTCCAAAATGTTCAAAGTCAAGTAGGTGAGGCAGAAGGCTGGCTTGGCTGAGCAGGGATCTTTTGGAGATAAGGCAACAAAAAGGAGATGTGTGGCTGAAGTCAGGAAACCTGGGAGGAAAAGAGATACTCCTGTAAGGGAGAAAATTTATGCAGCCAAAAAAACGGCAGTTGAAGCTGCCAGAACTGTGGGCGACCATTAAAAGAGCTTTTTTAAAATAGCTCAAGAGCAAAAGGCAGTGCAGAGTTAGCACTGGCCTCTTGCAGGCTGAGGGTGGTCACCTCCCGAACAGGGGCAGAGATGAGGCAGGGGTGTTTAACACTTTTCTTGCCTCTGCCTCCAGCACTGCTGATGGGCTAAGGGGCCCCAGTGCCCTGAGCTGGAGGACCATGGCTGTGAGAGTGACAAACTCCCAGCTGACCCTGAGCCTGTGCAGGTTCTGTTGCTCCCTTAAAAATCTATGGGGCATGATGGGATTCATCTGAGAATACTCGAAGAGCTGATGATGTCATCATGAGCCTCTCTCAATGATTTTTGAATATTGGGAATCCATAGAAGTTGCAGCTGACTGGAAGCTGGTGAACATTGTCCCAGTTTTCAAGAAGGGCAAGAAGGATCACCCTGGAAACTATAGGCCTGTCAGCCACACCTTTAGTAGTGTCACTGGTAAAATTATGGAGAAAATTATTCCTGAAGGTATTGAAAAACACCTGGAGGACAATGCAGCTCTTGGCCACAGTCAGCACAGCTTCATGAGGGGAAAGTTCTGCTTGTCAAACTCAATCTTCTTTTGCAACAAGGTATGCAACTTACTGGATCAAGGAAAACCATGGAGTCTTGATGCAGTCTTTTGGACTGTCTCTTCCAGGCTCCTTCTGGACAAAATACCCAGCGCACAGCTGCAAAAAACACACCACATGTTGGGTGAGCAACTGGCTCACAGGTCAGGCACAAAGGGTGACAGTGAATGGAGTGAAATCACACTGGTGACCTGCCACTAGTGGGATTCCACAGGGCTCCATCCTCAGCCCTGTGCTCTTCAAATCTTCGTAAACACCTTAGACACAGGACTCAAAGGTATACTAAATTTACTGATGTCACTAAATTGGGATGCTGGAGAGCAGCACTGGGGATTCTGGTCAGTGGCAAGTTGAACATATGTAAGCAGTGCCCTGGCAGCCAGGAGGGCCAACCCTGTCCTGGGGATATCAGGCCCAGCATCACCTGCCAGGCAGGGGAGGGCATTGTCCTGCTCTGCTCTGGGCTGGGGCAGCCTCACCTCCAGTGCTGGGGGCAGTTTTGGGTGCCACCATGTGAGACATAAAGATATTAGAGAGCGTCTAAAGGAGGGCCGTGAAGATGGTGGAGAACCAACAGGAGGAAGCCACACAAAGAGCGGCTGAGCGCACTTGGTCTGTTCATCTTGGAGAAGAGCAGTCTGAGGGGACATCTCACTGGGATCTTCAATATCCCCAGAGAAGAAGAGGAGAGGCAGACTCTGATCTCTTCTCTGGGGTGCCCAGTGACAGGACCCAAGGGAATGGCCTGAACCTGTGTCAGGGGAGGTTTGACCTATCAGGAAATATTTTTACACCCAGAGGGTGTTTGGGCACTGGGACAAGCTCCCCAGGGCAGTGGTCACAGCATAAAGCCTGACAGAGTTCAAGAAGTGTTGGGACAATACTTTCAGACACAGGGTGTGACCCTTGGGGCTGTGCTGTGCAGGGCCAAGAGTTGCATTTGATGATCCTTGTGGGTCCCTTCCAGCTTAGGATATTCTATGATTGCATGATTTTTTTTTTCTACATTTTATCTCCCAAGCTAGAGGTGCTCTTGTTCAAATGCTTTTGGACTGCTTTGTAGCTTTTTTTTTTTTTTTTTTAACATACTTTTTAATTACTTTAAAGAAGAAAAAATCCAGTGATACCACTTAAAGGGTAGTTTGAATCTCTTGACCAGGTAGTGAAATTTTGTAAGGCATTATGCTGGCTTGATTTAGGACACCACATCCTCTCTAAAGGTTTCTGCTTACATCAGTCCGGGGTGGCACAGAATGAAATTGCAGGCCCAGAAACACATTACCCAAGGACTTTTAAATTCAGAGCAGTGCAATTTTTGAAAAATTGAGAGGTAATGTAATGTGTCTTGTTTTCAAAACTTGTATGTGAATGATCAGCTTCTGTATGTCTTGTTCCACTAATGTTCTTGTCTAAAATTGCAGTGCTCTAAATGACCCTAGTGGGAGTGGCAGTGAGTGCTAAGGCTGTACCTCATGGTGCCTGCTAGTTCACATTTTGATCAAGTGTGGGGAATATGTGACCTACAGCTAACTAAATATATTGTTTCCCACAGGTCCAGCTGAGTCACTGAAACATGTCTGCATGTCTCAGAATACCAAACTTGTGACTTATGTACAGGTTATTGATTATAGCCTTGGTACAAGTGGCCACAGTCAATTAATGAGACATCATATAACTTCTCAACTAAATGATGGCTATAAATGATCATTTTCTGCCGACATGTTGGCAACTTATTAGAAACAGTTTTGAGATAAGATAAAGTGTGTAGGAGTTGCATATCTGAATTTGTTTCTAAAGCTGTCCTTCAGCCTAAAACCAACATACTGGTTTCAGGAAGAAGGGATTATTTTATCAGAAGTAAAACAGTAAATTTCTCTTACACTTTGTTTTATAAGGTGACTTTGAGGTCTTTTTGAGGATATGGAGCCTCTTGTCTAAGCCCTGTAATATCCTTGCCTTGAACAGTGTATGAGCCATCTGCCACAGTGACAGCATCCCTTTATCTTTTGGGTAGTCGTGATGAGATTGGTGCTGGTATTGAACAAGGAAGTCTGTGGAGTCTCTTAATTCTTTGGTTTTGTGTGAGGAATGGAAGCAGAAGGTGATCCTTGCACTTGTAATAAGCACAATGGAATCCTACAATGGCAGTGAACAGTCCTGCCATCTTTGTCTGATATCCTCTTCTTCACCCAAAACCAAAACTGAAACCAAACCCAAACCCAAAACAAAACAATGCTTTCACCAAAATTGACCCAAACTTAGGCCTTGGTTTGCTGTATTGTCCTCTACTTTGTACAGCCCGCAGTGCTTTAAGCTTTCCTTTTTGTGTGCTGACTGACACAGTCACTGCATAGTTTTAAGTCCTGGAATAAGCATACAGAGGTTGTTTTCTGTAACAAAACAATGCTAATCTCTTGATACACTGAATTTTGTGTTTTCTCCAGCATTCCAATCAGCATCAAAATTTTATCAAAAAGTTCATCGATTGAAGTTAAACTACACCCAGGCAGCTGTGATGCTGTTAGTTATTGCAGGCTCCCTGGGGATGATGTTTAGCATAGAAATCCTTCTGTACAGCCTCCCTGTGCAGTGATCTCCAACAGATCTCCTTTTTGCTGTGACTAATGACAGACTAGCCTTCATTTGAGGACAAGTTGATAAAAGCTTTTTTTAAGAGGAAAAAAAATAAAAAGAGCTGCTGAGTTACTTGATGCAATGAATTCCTGAACTGATGTAGCAAACCCTAGGCTACAATAATGTTTGAAATCCTAAATCAACACTTCCAACCTGTTGTTGGATGATGCAAATGCAGGAAAGAGGCTGTCTTACTATTCCTTTACAATCTAAGATCAATGGAAAACAAAAGCAGAGGACATCCATCACAGTCAGAGAAACCAGTACTACTTTTGGGGGAAGAGGTAAAACCGTGTATTAATTTTTCTCTAAACACCCTATGCAGCACATTTGTCATATATCTGGATCAAAGAATGGTATGAAGAGACAATGCAGAAGAGCATGTCAATTCACTAACTCAGTCTCATCCTCAGAAAAATGGTTGCTTATATATTCCTGTCTTAGCCATATCTCCTAAAAATGCAACTACAACTTTTTAAAGCAGGATATTGACCTCTAGCATGAATAAAACAAACACACTGCCCTTCCTTAATACTTTAGTCCTGCTGTAACAGTAGTAGTGCTGATGTGGCTAAAGCAAGAGACAGCAAAGACCTAGAGCAGCAAAACTTCATAGAAACAGACAGTGCTACATGTCCTTGCAAAGTACAGCTCTGCTTCAGAGAGGTACTATGGACATTGAAAAAGTAGTATTGCTACATGATACACAGATAGTATTTATTATTGAATAAAGTTAATAGGCTGTGTTTCTGGGCCTAAAATTTATCCTTTACAGCCCTCTAACTTCCCGTGTATCCTCTTGGTTTAGTCCTTTGCCATATCCAAAACAGGACGTTCTTCTTCCAAGTGAGCTAGTGGTATATTATGCTTTTTGATCTTCCTTCTTATTTTGCGCTTTAAAATCTTAATGTTCCTTAATCCTCCTTAGGATTGCTCATTTTGCTGCAGAGAAAAAATTTAAGCCGGCCATTAATTGTAGTTGGAATACTGCTTCATACAGGAAACAACTGGCAGCAAAATTCGGTTTTAGACAGAACTTGTGCTGCAGTTGGGAGGACATGTGCTCCTTGATTAAAAGGCGTTTGGTTTTTCCAGGGTGCTCCTGTGTATTTCTGAGGAAGAATCGGTACCTTTCTCTACAGTTTACAGCAGAGTGAGGGATGCTGTAGGTTTCAGGAAGAGATGAAGGTTGTTGTGGGAACACTGTGTTGGATACCAAGGATTGCAGCTCTGGTTGTTTGGTTTGGTTTTCAAACAAGCAACATTTTACTTAAGAGATAGTTCTGTGTATACTATGGGTGGAAATGTGGAAGGTGGAAATGTGGAAAGGCATGGACAGAATGAGAACATTGAGGGGTAACTGGCAAATATTTTTGTCAACTAGAATGGAAACTGCTTGATGCACAAAGTATTATTGATGATTTTCAAAAGCAAGGACATGAGAACCAATATTTTCTGGATTGCCAGAGTAGCCCTAAGGATGCTGCAGGAGCAGGGAGAGGTGAATTATGTACTTGTAGTGGGCTGAGGAAAACAGCTGGAAATAATTCAAAAATAGCAAGGGGTGTTTTTCCTTGGTTCAAATGCAGAGAGAAAAAACCCAATTACTCTGTTACTTCTTCACATAAAACAGACCTTTAGTAGGTCAGTTAGATGGTATTTACTGTAATATTGATTTCCAGCCTTTGCTTCCTGGATTTACTGTCTCATATTCCTGCAAGGATCATCCCAAAGAACTAACCAAGTTGGCACAAGATTTATTTTAGCCTACTTATGCTAGGAATTAGATAACTTCTAATGTATGCAGCTTTCCATTTTTTTTCTTTTTCCTTTTTTTTTTTTTTTTTTTTAATGTGTGGGATATTGTTTTCTCTCTATTTCAATTCCTAGTGCTAATGCTCTACTATTCTGGACGTTGTTTGCATATAACTGGAGCCTTCTCAGTCACAACATAAGCTGTACTGGAGCAAACAAGGTGTTGAGGGCCCCAGGCAGAACACTGACATGGGAGAAATCAATGTAAAAACAGTGTTAAGAGCTGGCAACATCAATGTTTTTTTCATAACCTAGCATTTACTTTTAAGTGCATCACTGCTATTTACCAGGGGTGCAGAACATCTAATAGCCTTGACAACTGACATATTCCACATTTAAAAATTAACTTTAGCGGTTCAAGAGTGTTTTGTTTTGGTTGCTTTTCTGCTTTTGAATTTCATCTACCATTGTGCAGGGTTTGTTGGTCCTTCTCCTTGGTTACTCAAACCTTTCTCACTTACTGGATTGAAATGTTCTTTGCTCCATCACTGTCTGAAAGTGTCTCACAGTCTTTCCTGGAAATCTGTCTGCTATAAAGCTGTTTAATTCCATAGTTCCTGGAGGCTTTGGGCCCCTGTGTCAAGCACCAGATGCATTTAAATTTCAGTGGGGATGTTCAGTTCGGTATTAACTAGCTTTGCCCCATACTTCAGTCTCTGGACTGCAAATTTTGCCTGCAATATACCTGCATAACAGTGACAACAGTGAAGTATTTATCTCTCATTCCCCATCTGAATTTGACTGGTTGTTTCCTCCTCCTTTTTTTTTTCCTTAGCTCTTTGATCTTCACTTTTTTTTTTTTTGCCTCCACAGTTTATTTGCTCTGCCTTTGGTTTCCCCCTTGCTTTCTTCTTGATTAGGCTTAGTCCCTATTATGAGGTTCTCTTCTCTCCCCTGAGAAAGGAGGCAAGAGGATTTGGGACTGTAGAAAGGGTGTTGTACATTGGTTTGCATCCTCTGCCTGGTTCTGCTTATGCAGCATTCTCCTCTTCCCAGCAGTGGTGAGCAAATCCAGAGCTGTGGTAGCTGCTCTCCTTGTTACTGTGTGGCCATAGAGTGGCTGATATGGGGAATGTGTCCTCTGCAATTCCCAAATCATATAGAACCCCCTCCTTCTGTACTCCCAGAGAAGGTAATAAGAGGAGGAATGTGTCTTGGATTGGAGAGAGAAGTGACAGATCTCTTAGGGCAGGCTTTTATTTGGCTTCTGCTTTCTTTTCCCTCCCAACAGAAATGCAGAAATTCAAGATTTTTTAACCCAAAGAGAAAAAAAGCAATTAAAAGGTGTGAATCTAATTATTGTCTTGAGTAAGCTTCTACAGGGAATGAAACTAACTTGGCAGGAATTGAGATTATATTATTTGCATAGGACAAAACCTTTGCTGCTTTGAGTTTTGGAGGAGCTGACAGCATGCTTTTCTAGACTATATGTGCTTCTCCAGTTTTGCATATTGACCTTTCAGATTAGTCAACAGTGACTCATGATACTTTGCACCTTGAAGGCTGGCATTCTATGCAGAACACTTTTTCTTTTTTTTTTTTTTTTTCCCTACATAGCTTGTCAATTATGGCCATAGACTGAGCAAAGGTTGGGTGAAAACAGCAATTTTGTACATTCCAGAAAGTTTATATTTTACAATGCAAGAAACTAGATTTTCCATGTTCCTTTTCCTCGCTTGCTTGTATCTGCTGTTATGTTGCCTCTTGCATGCTACAGCAAAAGTCCTAGTAAAACCAGAGCTCCACATTTGCTAGCCAGACAGGTCTGTAGATGTTGCTTTACATGCACAGTTGCAGAAGGACCTTCAGGTGTAGCTAGGAAAGGTGGTTGTGCAAATCCCTGGAGTTCAGAGGATGTTTCCTTTCTCTCAAGGCTTTTGTAGTATGGCATGCAATGATAGCAAACCTTCTCGAGGCTTTTGCATGTTTCATCATTTTCTTCTTTCAAAACTTAAGTGCTCTTGCAAAAACTGGACAGGAGATGTTACCAAGTATGCATATTGCAGTCATACAGTACCCTAAAATACCATTCCATTTTGCTGTAAGTTTTGTGTCATGAGGAGGAAGAAGACTGGTTGGTAAGGGGGAAACATGGCAGAAAACCCCACTTTTACTCTCATTTTGCTTCAATCTTTTCCCTGGACAATATTTGCCCCTGGAATGCAACAGGAGTCTTGCCCTGAACCTTCAAAAACTCCATTTGACAGTGTCTGAAAAGGCCTTTAGTGTGTAAGATCTGTTTTAATCTGTTGCTATGTGAGGTGTCTTCAGTAACATAAAATAATACTTCTTTCAGGAAAAAAACATATAATGTAAAAGGAAAAAGGTTAGTCGATGAAACACAAAAGAATTTAGTAGAACTGCTGACTCACCAGCTTGCTCTTGTGTGTCCATTTAACCTGTGGAAGGGGGAGTGGTTGAATGTTCAGCTGGGCTCTCAGGAGAAGATACCTCAGGCTCTCTGTGAAACACAGCAGGGAGGAGCCTACCCTCTGTCCTATCCATTACTGCAGCTCCACAGACTTGGCACAGCTTTCAGGGAGCAGATGTTCAAGATACCCCAAGCCGTTTATTCCTGCAGCCTGCACAATGTGTATACTGCATAAATGTATTACCTACGTGGGAGCTTCCACTACTGTTAAAATACTTCAAACTGCTGTTTAAGTACTCCTCTCTGCTGTTCTTGACTGGTGGTTTAATGATGCTGGATCAAACCCTGAAGGGAAACTGACCAGAGTTGGAGGAAAGGGACTTTATGACATGAAACACAATATCAGCAAACAAAATTAGAGGATGAATTGGGGAATAGGTAAGAAGCACATTCTAATCTGCATAGAATGTTCAAAAACAAGTTTCCAAGATGAACAGTGGGATATTAAAGAGCATTTATTTTGTTAGACAGATCTTGAGCAGTTTATGACTCAAACTGATGTTTCATGTATGTGGGTGCTGAAAGTCAGGATTTTTTTCTTTTTTTTTTCTTCCAGTGCAAGGGTTTTGAGATTTACATGTCCTTTTAAAATTTCCAAGCTGTGCACACAATATTTTGTTGGAAGGGTTGTTGCAGTTTATAATGCACTTGATTATGGTGCAGGTGTATGTTTTATGATGTTGTTAATGGATATGTCCTAATTGTGCAGGACAGAAAACCATGAACATAAGGACATGACAATTTTCATAATGAATGGCTAAACACTATAAGAAGTGCCTAAATAAATACTCAAAAATAATATTAATACCTTACTCACGGTAGCAGAAGCATCAGAGGAGGAGGAAAGAGCGAGCATACTTACCGTGGTCTGGGTGCTGTTTTGTATTTTAACACAATTTTTTTAGCAGATTCTCTTTAGTCTCAGAAGAGTAGATTTGATTTTTCAATTTGTTTATGGGACATCTGAGAGCTTTTTAAATCATGCTGAAACAAGGGACAGTTGTGAAAATTGATTATTGATGGTTGATGGTATACACATCCCTTTAAAAAATGCATTTAAAATTTCTTTGTCTTTTGGGTACTTGTCTAAGTTCACATGGATGTGGAAAGGAAAGGGGTTCCTGATTGTAAGGAAACTGCTTTGTGGTTATTGGTGGGTGCAAGGGATACAGATGTGTCCTGAAGGGAGTTACAAGCATAGTGACAAATCAACAGCCTTGAAAGGTCCTTGACAAATCAGAGCCATGGCTTGACTGGGATTTAAAAGAAACCTGTAATGTTCTTTCCAGCCTTGAAACCTGAGTCTGAAGGCTACTGAAGCCTTGAAATAACTTTCCATCAACATCCAGGCCAATTCCAGTTAGAGCAAGGGACAATCAGAGGAACTTGAAGATGGAAGACCACTCAGCTATCAGATACACTGGGTTCAAATGCTCTGCCTGATACAAAGCAGGTTTGTGGTGTAAATGACCCTTCCATGGCCCTCCTGACCTCAGCAGCTTCATCAGCACCAGCAGCAGTGAAAGACGCTGACTGAGGCAGCCTGGCTGGGATCCCTGCTAAGGGCACTGCTTTCCCCTGAGCCAGCTTGGTGACAGCATCACTGGAGGGCCTGCCCAAAACCTCCTTAGTACCTGGATGCTAACACATGTGAAGGTGATACAAAATTCCCTGAATTCAGAAGCAACCAAACCTTAACAGCGTATTTTGTGGAAGAGTTGTGTCTTTAGCTTACAGCATCAGGAGATGAATGCTATTTTCAGAGGGGGAACTAGTCCATATTTGAGCTACTCCATGTGGATTTAATGGTGCCATAGGGGTGATAGCAGAATCACAACTTCTTTCCCCTCCCCCTGACTCTTTTGTAATGCATCTCTGAAGGAAAGCTTTCAAAGAAAGAAAAATTAAGTGCTGAACTTCGATCTTCATGAACAAGAAATTAGAAAAGGGCAAGACACCTAGGATACGGTAAAACTTCTTCCTGGTTAAGTTTGCTTTTCTGCAAGCCCTTTGCTGTTCTCTGAAGCCTCATTTTACTGCAGCTGATGCTGGATTTCTGTAAATCTGTACCCACAGTTTTATGCATGAGTGAGGAGTGTGTGATGAAGGGTGATGGATGAAGACACGGGACCATCTGGAGAGCAGCTGCCACCTCCCTGCTCTGAGCCAGGGTGGCCCTGATGGTCAGACCTGGCTGCCCACTGCCTCCACCTGCCCTGAGGGCTGGCCTCTCCTCCAAAGGCCCTGGGCAGCCCCCAGACAGGGGGCTGCATAGTGGAAGGCTGGAACCCCTTCCCAGGACAACCCAGCCTTGATTTGGTTTGTGCTGCTTGCCCGGTGGCATCAGCATTTGGCTGCACAGTGATACCAAGAGCTCCATTCATGCCTGGTTTAATGAGGGCAAAACCTACAAATTTACATGGAAGATAACCTTTTTTTATTTTTCTCAGTCTATTTTGTTGCACTCCCTTTTTCCCATCCATTCTCAGTGTCACTGAAGCACAGGCCTGTCATCTGTGCTTGACTTAAAATGTTAGCATTTGGACAGGAGGATATTTGAGAAGCTCTGTCTCCTCCTGCTCACCTCCAACAATAATTTACTTTATACCATTTTTTAAAATGTATGGATGTGTAGTACGATGATAGCTGTGCTTTGTGTGAATGGATTTCTCTCAAACAGAAATAATCAGCTGTCACATGGCTCAAGCACTGTGGCAGAGACTGAAAGAGGAGTTTCAGGAGAAAAATATATATAAAATAAACAAATTGAGAGACTAAAGTGAAACCTCATTCTTTGAGAAACATTTTCTGTGTTTTGGAAAAGAAAAATAGACAGGAATCTGTCTTTGAGGGTTGAGCAATCTTTTCTACTGAACATTCATGTGTTTTTTTGACACTATGAGAAGTAAGGAGTCAGCTGAGATGGGAAAGATTTATGGAAGCAGGTGGGACATCACTGTAATGTTGCATAGGTGCTTCCAGACTTGTTCTGTTGCAGGCTGTGAGCAGGGTTGATCTCTGGGGACCTGTGCTCTGTAAACCACCCCCACCTACCCTCAGGAAACTTAATTGCCTTCTTTTTCTGCTGCAGCAGTGACAGGGCTCACACTCAGCAATGAAATGCCTTTGATACATCACCTGCTGTGTAATCAATAGAAAGGAAATTCAATGTGCTAGCAAGTGACAAGGGGCAAAGTAATGGTTATGGGAAGGGAAGGCAACAGCTCTAACACCCCTGGCCTCCTCTGCCTCTGGCTGTGTTTGCCCACAGGATGACCAAAGAAGAAAATGCCTGATTGAATAATGTTTGCACAGAAAACAGCTGTAAAATCCTTGGGCAGCACAGTTAGGATGCAGTTTGTCAAGTGTGCCTTTTGTGATTGTAGCTCTAACAAGAGCTCTGCTGATGCGTTTTTCATCTAGCAAAAACTACATTGCCTTTATTTGCCCTCTGTTTGAAGACTGGCTGTGAGGATTGCACTGAATTCTTGAATAATCTCTGCTAATGCATAAGTAATACTTGCTGACTTACATGAGAGTTGGTCCTATTTCTTACTGAAAAACTTTTCATTTTTATTAGGTAAAGTAAAAAAGAACCTATTAGTAAAGACTACAGCTCAATACAGGGTTTCGCTTCCATTTTGCTGCTTTATTTCCTCTCATAATCATGTACATTGTTGACTACCTGCTTTAAAAAAATAAACATCAAAACCAAAAACCCAACAACAACAATAAAGCATGTGCCCAATATCCTACCAGAAATATCTCACAAAAGAGAGCACAGAACTCCTGCTGATTGAGGAGGAAAAGATTTGGTGGTTGATACAGGCAGACCTTTGAGGAAAAGCCCTGAATATTAGCACAAGCATCAAGATGCCATCTTGAAGAGATGGCATGCTGGTCCTTATTGCAATACTCATGTTTTTTCACATTGCTGGAACATTTTCCTCTGGCTTTTACCACAAACATTTCCTACAGAGCCACCTAAATCCTCAGACACTGGTGATATACCTGGTTTTGGCCAGGATAGACATAATTTCCTTCACAGTAGCTGTGTTTTGTATTTGTGGTAAAAATAGTGTTGATAAAGCAAGGATGATTAATTTATTGGTGAGCAGGGCTTGCAATGAGCCAAGAGATATACCCCCTATCAAATGTACTAGAGTACAGCTGACCTCCTGCATGTGCAGGTTGGATAATGAGGAAGTTTGATTTGGTGCTTAATGATGAACTTCTAAATACAATTGGTGCAAAATGGGTCTCCTGTCTTGGAAGGCAAGGTGCCACTGGTGGGTTTTCCACCCCTCTGCCCTGCCCTGCCTACAACACAGACCAGCTGCATGGGTGAAAGCTGGGTTTCAGAGGCAGCTCATACCCTGTGGCTCATGGTCCTGCACTCCTGTGTGGCACCCAGCTTGCCCATGCACTGTGTGTTATTTACCCTATCAGCCCTTTTCCTTTATAGCTGTATGTGTGCCCAAGCTGCCTGGCTATTGCCTGCTTCATCTATAAAAATAAAATTCATTTAGAAAAATAAAATTGTGTTTTAAAACTACCCAAACCCTAGAAAGTTGGTGGCTCTTTTTGCTCCTCAGAATTTGCATAGGTGGGCAAATAAACAGCCATGGGTATGTAAAGGGTTCTTGTTCAAAACAACCAAAACCCCTAAATATCTCAAACATCTGAAAATTTAGCATCATTTTTATCTTTTCTTTTTAGTGTGAGTAATAACATTTACATAATCAGAGAAAGATGTGGTGACTACAAAGTCTTTTGTGCATCAAACATCAACTGCTGTCAGAGAGGATGTTGAAAAAGCAGCTTTTTAAGATTTTACTGAGAAGGTAAGATTGGTGTTCCTTTTCAGGTCCTGCATAATGCTTCTTACTAGCTTTCACCAGTTTTCCCCCTAAATAAGAATTAAAGACTAGTGATAATCCAGATTTCTTGCTAAAAGGAGGAGTAAAAAGCATACAGGAAAACATACTGTTCAGAATATTGAATTGAATATTCCGTATTTAATGTTTCTGTCTTTTCTTCTGAGGACTTGATCTCCTCTCTCCAGCTCATGAAGTCACAGATTTTCTGGAGAGCCATTCCCTTTGGCAGTCAGGCCACAGCCAAGTCTCTGTGACGTGACCTGATCCAAATGGCATACAACATGCCAGCCTCCTGTCATTTTTCCACTTGGCATGCTGCAGTGTGCAGTGTTTATTCTCAAAAACAGCAGCAAAAGGAGAAGACTTGGAAATGCGTTTTCTGACACACAAATTAGCCTCCCTTGGGAAAACAACCTTGCTGTTGAAAGGGAAGGTGCAGATAAGTCTGCTTGCTGCATGTGGAATGTCAGTGCCACTGAGGTACTATAATGCCCTCCTCAGTCTTAGATTATGCAGCATTTCTCCAGAAATGAGACAGAAACACAGAAAGAGCAGGCTTATTCCTAGTGAGGCTATAGCAGTATTTTTGAGGCAAAGCAAGCTTCCCACATGAAGAAATATCTTCAAGGTTTAGCAACAGATTGGTTCTTGTCTACAGCTGCCTTTAAAAATGTATTTTAAGACTAATTACTTAGTAGTCACATAATGAACTTGTTTAGAAATTTAGAAAGAAAGTACTTCATGACATTTTTGTGAATTCTTGATGTTAAAAAAAAAAAAATCAGTGGTTGATCTGGAAACAGAAGTAAAGCACAGTTGAATACTCAAGAAGCAGAAAGCAGAAGTGGAGGGGCTGCCTGGCTGCTCTCAATACAGCAAGGCAAACAAGTTCCAAGCGTTGCCTTGGATGTGCAGAACAGAGCTCCGGTGCCCTCTGAGAGGAGCTGCTGCCAAGCCCCATGTTTGGATCCCTGCTCTTTGTCTTCACACCTAGAACAACAAGAGGAAGAGGAGGGATGCTCAGGGCTAAAAAGCAGGCTTTTATCCATGCCTGGGCTGGACATCTGGGATGGCTGCCAGCTGGAGAGCAGTATTGCAGCAAAAGTCATTGCCAGTTTAGGAACTGCCACTAGAACAGCTGCTGCACTTGCTTACTGCAGCTGTTGGAGTGTCAGTGGCATGAAACTCTGTTTCCCAGCAGAGCCTTGCCAGCTTTTGGCAACAGCCAGGAGCCCTAATCACACTCCTGGAGGGTTGCTCGGGTGCTCAGAGACCACGCAGTGGTGTGTTATTCCATACAGTGCTTCCAACCTTGGCCTTAGTTTTGGAAACAGAACTTAGGTGCCAAGGCATCTGTGTGGTCTTCTTCCATTCGTATATCCATTCACACATAAAGGTGTGATGATTCAAGCCTTGACTGAGTTTTTTGTATTCCTTGTGGTGAAAAGAGGGAAGTCACCATATGAGCAGTGATGCAATGGGATCGTTGGATGCTGCATTCAATTTTGCATCTCTTTAGCATCAGAAGCTTGAAGTGTCCAAAAAGTAGTTGAACGTTAAAACCTGTGGTATTTTGCTCAAGTCACTAAAAAATGCAGGGGTGGAGGAGGCCCACAGCAATGTCACAGGGCCTGGTGTTGTGTGCTGAAGTCCTGCAGCACACATGGAACACAAAGCCTAGCACCATTTCTGTGTGCTCCCACAGATGTACTTCTCCTGGCTTATGTTGTTGCTGAATATAGTCTGCACAGCTTCCATCACTCTTGCCACGACTCTCTCTTAAAACACCAACACAATCAGAAAAAAACAACCCACAGACGTCTTGGAGCCAGCTCTTAGCAGTGACAACAGTCTCATTCTCTTCTTGCTGTCTTACAAGTACGTCTGGTAATTAAAAGAAACTGAATGTAAGTGTAAATGCCAGTGAAATCTCATCAGGCGCACCCAGGAATCTCAGGAAAAGCTTGATGATGAAAGGACAACATTTCCTAGGGGCTGGAGTAGGGCAGCTGAAGACTGTTCTGTCAGGAAAAAAATGTACATCTGAGTATGAATGTGCCCCTGTAAAAATGGTGGGTGCTCTTTCCACATTCTGTTGGTTTCCTTCCTGTCTGCTTTCTCTGTCTTGTGCGGAGCAGCAGGCCTGTCATGCCTGCCCATTTGAAGCATTAAAGCAGCCTATCTGACCTCAAAAGACATGTCACAGCACAGCTTTTGCTGGAGGCTATATAATGGATGGGTTATTCTCAGTGGGAATATGAGAGTCACAAATCATTTCCACACAGAGACCCAAGAAATCACATTATAGACTTAAAGGCTGGTGGAAAGTCAACAAAATGCCCTTGGGCCTGAGCAAACTTTTGTCCTGGATCACAGAGATCACTAAGTTTGAGAGAAATAGATGTGGCATTGGAAAATGTTTTTCTGCTTCTGCAATGAAGTATTTTTGTTCAATATAAAAATAAAAACTTGCCATTTAGTTAACATTATCAGTTTGTTGGGCCAGCAAAAGATAATGTCCAAAGCTGGAGCCTCAGGATTACTGACAGTGTCTCCAGTGAAGGATCCACAGGGTCTGGGCAGGCTGACATTGACGAACTGCTGACTTGGGTGCCTGACCATGGCCGGTGCCTGGGAGCCCCTTCCCAGCACCTGCTCTCTCTGGTGGTGTTGGCCACAGCTGCCACACAAAAATGTTGGGTACACTAAGCAACAGCCAGGAATTAGTTTATCTTTCAACAAGTGAAACAAACAAGACTTAGTCATATCCATTTCTAAGAGGAAAGCCAATCTTCTTAATGTAGAGTATATGCAATTCATTATTCATTTTGGTGAAACACGGAGTGCACCGTGCTGTGCAGGCCAGCTGCTCATTTATAAAATTGATTATGCATTCTCTAAAGCCATCTCTAGGGAGCAGCTAAATTGCATCCATTGCCACCAAAGTCTTTGATATCCCTGTGGCTGAAGAATATTATAATAACAAGGAATAAAAGAAAGATAGGCT
>VYXF01006343.1:138549-209081 GCA_013397295.1 Polioptila caerulea | reverse complement strand
ATACACGCTTCCTTATCTCCAAGAAAAAAGTCACTTAACAAAATGCAAGAAGCACTTACCATTCCTTACAGCTGGATACTGACAGTACCACCTCAAATGCAGACAATGTGCTCCCACACAACCATTCACTGTTGTAGTTGGACACTAATTCCTATGTAACAGACAAATTCCTCTAGACTACACGTATTTTGGTCACACATAGCCCTAAACCACCACTCAACACTACTGTAAATATAGCAAAAGATGATGTGGACAATAGAAAAGCCACCCTAACAGAAAAAAAAATGTAATGTAGCCACTGACTTCACTACATCTCAATCCCACTGTAACACTAAAATATAAGGCTAATTAACATTCCAGATTACAATCCCTGTTTCTTACTTGCATTAGCAGCAACTGGTATCCCTTGATCTGAACATTTTAGTTATTCCTAGAAATATTTTAAGCACCTTAATGCTGGAACTCAGACAGGGATACGATAACTTGTTCCTATTTTTATGCAGAGCCCTAGAAAACAATTCCAGCTGCAAAGAGGACCTAGAGTCAAAGTAACAAATGGTGCACTTCCTCCCTCCCCTATCTACTAAGTTTTTATTCTTTCTGGCTTTTTTTTTTTAATATATATTTATATGTATATATATACAAACACAAGGTTTATATTCTTGGTGCATTTAAACCTTGTTTATCCCCAGTCTTTGATATTTGATTGCAATAATGTAAGAAAAATAGAAGGTTAGTATTTCTACTCTGCTGTTCCCTGTCAGAGGCTTTAAGCATACTTCTTTCTTTTTGGTTGTTTGAACAACTTCCTCATGCCATACAGAAGTAGTATTTTCCTCTGGACACTATGCATGAAATTTTCTTTTGTTCAGAATAAACTTTTGCATGCTCCAACTGCATTCTGAGAATTTTTACCAATTTAAGGGAAAAACATCAGGGTCAAAAGCAAATTTAGCAACATATTCTTTAGCTCCTCTAAGATCAATGATATTTGTTATCTGCTGCTATCATTAATAAACCTCTTTTTCTTGGCCTACTACTTTCACATATTTTTTGGAAGGCAGATACTTTGCAGTATTTCTTGGCATGTGCAGTCAAGACTTTATATTGGTCTTTTTTTCTAAAATAAACAGAGGTCACCATAAAAAAAAACATATTACTGAATTCTGATGGCATTGAAGGAAAAAAAAGGTGTGATTTAAGCAGGTCACATAAAAAGTCAAAAGTATTTCTATTGTATGGTAATTAATGCACAAGCAATTCAACTACCAAAAAATTTCTGGATTTTTCCATTCAGTAAGCATGTCTGCATCCAGAATCTAACTGAGCTTCGCACTTAAAACGAAGTATCACCTAAATACCTCAGATGCAGAAAGAATTAAAAAAAAAAAAAGTTTCTAGTTGAAATACTTGTCAAAACTGTCTTCAGTTTTAAGGCCAACATGTATGACAATCCCCACATTAATATGCTGACATACAGGACAGGGATAGCAGAGTGACAGCACAGCTTAAAGTAGAATACCTCTGAAAAATGTCACTAGCAGTTACTTGCTGTAAAACAGATAAAAGCCACAGTCTCTTAAATTTATAGTATGTGCTTTCCTATGTACATGTAACCTAAATTACAGTACTACTGTGACTGGTTATATAGCATTACACAGTATATATCTTTAATGCAGGTGTAGACACCATTCAAGATAATACACCAGTTAATTTCAAAGTAATCCTAGAAGAATATTGCAAATAATGCTGTATAAATGCATAGTGTTTGAGGGAAACAATTACTTCACTGGAAAATAAAGTCCCAGACACTGAGTTTGGCACTTCTTCATCACTATGTCACTTTCTTTTTGATTGAAGACAGCTCTTTCTGAATCTCACTGAATTTTGGCCGGTTTTCTGGCTTGTAGTCCCAGCATCTCTGCATTATTTTATATATTTCTTCTGGACATTTTTGTGGTGCAGACATTCGGTAGCCTGGTACACAGAAAAAGTGGGGAAAGGTTTTAGTACTGAAAACTAATGCATATTGACAAATCTAAAAAGATAAGGGCAAAATTCAAGACCATTTCATTTAAAAAGGCAATATTAGGAACATTTTCAATACGTAACCTATATATGAGAGATAATTATGAAACTAATTAAAGCTTGGGTACCAGAGACATTTAAGTTGGGCATGCTGAACTGTCAGTTTGCTGCTCATCCCTAATACCAGTGACTCATACAGATTTCTTTCCTGTATCTTAGGAAGTAGCTACCCTCTGGTTTTCAGTTGCATTTCTTTACTTTCCTGCAGTGAGGAAATTGGTAACAAAAATTAAGATGGGAGTAAACTTCTTTCCTCTTTTTGAAAATATATCAAATTTTATTCTCACATTTCTTCCCTTTTTTTGTCTCCTTGAGGTCCCTTCCCATTTGCACTTTAGTAATTAATTTTTCCTCCCTCTGTTTTCTTAACTTTTGTATCTTTCCATCTTATCTCAATTCTCTTTCTCTTCTGGTTTGCTTAGATAGGCAATGGCTTGCACACCTCTCTGCTGCCATCAGCCAAGGAGTTCTCTTACTAGGCAATGAGCAGGAGAATGGACAATCAGTTAAGTAAATTAGCAAACTAATCATTCAAAAGTCACAGGTAAGTGGCTATTCAGGCATATCATCAATACCCTGGACCACAGAGGTGTACTCATGGCAGTGAAGATAATTTCCCAATGAGTTGGAAGTTGGAAAAAATGCCAGGAGGATTGTATGTATGAACAAGGAGCTCCTGGACAAAATCAAACACAACATCAGGTAATGGGAGAAATACCAAAACACTGTCTGAGCCTCCAGGAATGAAGTTAAGAAAGACAAAGACCAGAAGGAATTGAATCTGGCCAGGCATGTCAAAGACAACAAGCAGGGCTTCTCTAATTATGCAGGGGACAAAAGAAAGGCTCAAGAGAGATATGGTCTCTTATGGGACTGGTCAGAGAATACTTAAGCACACTGGACTTAGTTAAGTCCAGGGGCTCTGAGGCAGCCATGAGTGCTGAGAGAATGGCCTGATGTCACTGCCACACCATTCCAATAATCTTTCATACATCACTTTGACTACTGGGAGTAGTACTTGAAGACAGGAGTAAAGCAAATGTCACTCCTATTTCAAGTCAGAGCACCCAGGGAACTGTGGTCAGCATCACCCTGATCCCAGAAGGTGATGGAACACCTAATGCTAGAAACAATTTCCAGGCACCTGAAATACCAGAATGTCATCAGGAGTAAGCATGCAGAAAGTCAGCATGGATTCACTAAGAGAAAGGTGAGAAACTTCTTCAATGAGATGAGTGGCCGGGTACCCCCTGGTGAGGGGATTTCATTATAAAATCTTCACAAAGACATCTCTGAATTTATGGGTAGACGACCAGACAGGGAGGCAGATTAAAATCTGAGGCTGAACAGTGAGCCCTGAAGGGAGGTGATGAGTGGTACAAAGTCTGAGTGGAGCTCCAGGGTCAGTGGTGGGTGCACTCCTGCCTCACACGTTCCTTGACGCTGTGGATGAGGGGCAGGGACCCCCCCAGCCATGGTGACACAGCGAGGGCGCACCCACCCCTGCTGGCGGGGCCGAGCTGTGCGGCCGGGGCTGATGCACCTGAAGGTCGTGGTGCCATCCAGAGGGACTCGGACAGGCTGGAGAAAGGGGCTGACAGGAACTTCAGGCAGTTCAGCATGGGAAGAGCCAAGTCCTGTAGCCAGGGAGGAACAACCCCGGGCACCAGCACGGGCTCGGAATGCCCAGCTGGGAATCAGTTGTCAGGAAAGGCCCTGGGGCTCCTCCTGGACACCAAGGGTTGAACATGCACCAGCATGAGCTCTTCCAGCAAAGGATGCTAATGGCACACTGGCTGCACCAGAAGTGCTGCAGCAGGCTGAGGGAACCCCCTCTGTTCAGTACTGGCTGAGTACTCCATCTGGAGTGCTGGGTCCAGTTCTGGGCTCCCCAGCACAAGAGAGACCTGGGCACAATGGAGAGAATCTCCTGAAAGATGACCAGGATGATGGAGACACTGAAGCATCTCTCTCTCCTATGAGGAAATGCTGAGTGAGCTGGAGTAGCTCATCCTGGGGAGAAGGCTCAGGGGATCTCAGCAACGTACATAAACAGCTGCAGGGAAGGTGAAAAGAGGAAGGGTCCAAGCTCTTGCCATGGCCAGTGACAGGACACACAGGTGATAAGCACACAATGAGACATAGGAAATTCCTCCTGAGCATCAGGAAACACTTTTTTCCCTCTGAGGGTGACTGAGCAAAGGTTGCCCAGAGAGGTGGTGGCATCTTCATTCACGGAGATATGCAAAGGCCACCTGGATGTGATCCTGCTTGAGCTGGGTGGTCAGATCAGATGATGTTCAAAGGTGCCTGCACACCTCAGCTGTTCTTTGACTCTGTGATTCCACAAACTGTTTAACACATAGCTCTGAGCAAATGGCAGGCAGTGCACAGTGATGTGCATTGGACTCTACAGCTAATTGCAGCTCTGTGACTCCTGACTCACTGTAGAGGTCTCTGTACCTCTCTTTCTAAAGAACAGTGCAATGACACTGACCTCTCAACACAGGTAAATCTGAGAAATATTTTTGGGTTTTTTTATACTTCATGCATCTGCTCTAGGTACTGGATGAATGCATGTAAATTCAAACAAGAATGGCTTGGGCTCTAGGATTTGATTTTGCCTGTAAGGAGAAACTTTAATATCACCTACAGTGCTTACAAAACAATAACACTGACAATGTGTGCAAATCAGCAAACCAGAGTTTTTTTGCTGGCCGTTTGTTTTACTTTAAATAATTTGGAAGTTTTACTAGCTTAGAACCTATGTATAAATAATACAGTAGTACTACGTAGAGAAAGAACAGTTCTGAAGTGGCACTAAAGACAATGTAAATAAATACAAGTCCAGAAATCCTGCACACAGTTATTTGCTATTTTAAGTAAAAGCCTTTCAATTATTTTGTAAAAGAGAAATGCAGCTTGCAATGCTCAACTAGCTTACCATTCTCCACCATAATTGCTAAATCTTTCTGTGAAATGATTTAATAAAGAAGATGGAATGATACAGATTTTTTTCTGGCAGTTTAGAATATTTATACCTGCATTAGCATAATCTTAAATAATTCATTCTGTTCAAGCTTCTGCTTTGCACAGCAGTAAATCCCTCCTTTCCATCTCACCTGTTAGTTATGCAACAATGGAAGTCAGCATGCTGTAAGTCTCCCAGCCTTAAGTTACTGGTCAGTGTATTCCTTTTTTTTTCAAAAGGCCTATATATACCACCCTACACCTCCCAGAGAGCTAGATTCAGCAATTTAGAAAAACTCATATTGTTTTTGCTAAAGTTGCTACAAAATTTGTATATTATTTCTTGGCTATTTTATATGTATCCTTACAATTTATCCATAATTTCTTTCACTCTCTATGAATAATTACCTTTCTCAACCTGCTCTCGTGCTTGTTGGTTGGTCATTCCAGGGTATGGGCATACTCCTAAACTGAAGGTCTCCCACAAAAGGATTCCAAAGCTCCATACATCACTCTCAGATGTGTATCTCCCTAAGAAAAGGAAAGCAAACTTTCAACTCAACATGCAGAGAAATTGGTGTTTCAGATAATTATGGCCCAGATTTCCTGTAAGGGTAAAAGTGTTACATTGGCAAGCTTCAGGCAACACAAAGCCGTAACTACTAATAAAACATTCTGCAGATTTCACAGTCTCCAGTATTTGAAAGAATGAACAAATTATATTAAAGCCCATACTTTGGAATAACATAAGCTAACCTTAAGTTCTACTATTATACACAGACCATACCAGTCTGTCATGCAAATTAAGAATTTCTTTCCTTCATAATGTACAATATTTATTTTTTTTAATATAAAAGGACAGAAAAATGTCAAGGTTTCCCCCCTCATTTACAACTGCTTTCAATTCTAAATATTCTTTAAAAAATTACCTTTCCCAGTTCTCCATTTTAGCTTGGCAGTGTTTATTCTGAGAGGAGCTACCACAACACTGTTTTTAAGTATGAAGAAGGCCTGGTTCTCATGCTTTGAGAAACTGATCTCTGAAAATCAAAGTATGGCTGGACCCTGCAAAGCTGACGCACCCAATCAGTTAAAAAAAAAAAAAATCAGGCCTGCTGGTTCCATTGACTCCAACTATGCTTCAGAGATAGCAAAACAGATAATTGTATTCTAAGCCTCTTTGTAGAATGATAGCTTTCTATTACAGGGAAAAGGAGACATTTTGGAGCAGATATTTCTATTGTCCCTGATGGATTCACATTAGAAAATTAGGACTCCTAGCCTTTTGCGACAGAATCAGTGAAAATGTTACCTTAAAAATCCACTTTCAATGTTACTTTCAACATTTTTCATGACTGTTCTTCTTTGTTCCATACTATTACTTTGTATTTATGCATCTTTGTTCTTTAAAAACAACGTGAATGTGAATGTATTGTTTGTTTATCTCTAATCATCAAACAAACCAAACTAAGCCACTTCTGACTAGGAAAAAAAGGAAAATACATGTAAATTATAGTGACAGTTGATGACAGTGACAACTATTCTGACGTCAGAAAATTCATTTCACTCTTAGACTAAATATCACTTCCAGCTGTGCTATGTTAGCTTGTGTGCCTCACAGCTGGCAATTATGGATATTCACTATGCTCTTTGGAGTAATATTAGTTTTCTTGTCTGTGTATCAACTCCCCACAGTTTGGCATACAGTAATTTAATACTTTTCACTGAAAGCATTCAGTAGATACAAGATAGGTGATTAGCTGTTTCCTTAAAGAAAGTACAACTTCTGCACAGTTAATTATATTTTCTGCTATTCCATTATCTGAGAGGAAAAAAAAAGATCTGTTTAGAAAAAAACCCCAAGTCCTCCCCATGTTACTATTAACATCACAAATAACTCAAAATATTGTAGGGAGAAAACATACATATTAAATGTATTTTAATTTTGAAAGATGAAGAAGTAAAAATACCCCATAATTATCCTAAACATGTGCTGGTTTGGGTATGGTAGAATTAATTCTATTCACAGTGGCTGGTACAGGGTTCTGTTTTGGATTTGTGCTGAATACAGAGTTGATTATACCAAGGTGTTTTTACTATTGCTGAGCAGGGATTGCACAGTCAGGGCCCTTTCTGCTTTTCACACTGCCATGCTGGCAGAGAGGCTGGGGGTGCCTGGGACGTTGGGAGGGGACACAGCCAGGACAGGAGACCCCGGCTGACCACAGGGATATTCCAGACCATGTGAAATCACAGTAAGTGTATAAAGTGGGGGTGAGGAGGAAAGGGAGGGGATGTTTGCAGTTTGTCCTCCCAAATATTGTGTAGAATGGCTCTGAACAGCAAACACAGAACCAAAGCTTCCATTTCTCAAAAACTCTGGAGGCATCTGAATTTTGCTTCTGACTTCTGACACAATGCCCTAACCACTCCATTTGCCCTAATCTGGTCTCTAGCCTTCACAACTTGTGGTTTTCCTTCCTTTATCAGAATTTAGTGGCTGCTTTTAATTTGTCATACACAGCGACTTCAGCAGACTAGAAAAGAAATTTTTGTAGCTTCTTAAGCACATTAGCATTCATGTAATGGCCAAATGACCCTATTCCTCATTCTCCTCCAACCTTTCAATCTTGATATTCAGGACTGACCTGGCCAGTGGATACCAACTAGTTTTGAAATACTGCAGATTAGTTTTATTTAATTTTGATATCTTAAAAACCTCCAATCTTACCTACACAAATCAATGCAATTCTTACAACCTTATTATTAGAATGGAAAACAATAAAACATAATCTAGTAAGTTCTACTCATATCTTTCAAGGGAGTGGAAAAAATTATCCCTCAGAAACACACAGAAATCTTTCATGACACTTTGAAAGTTGAACTTTGCTGAACATATTAACACATGTTTGAGAGAGCTTATTTCTCAAACATTACAGAAAATCACTCATAGCTGCTGGAATATGTATGTGCTTTAGGAAGCACAAAATAAGTAGATGGTAATCAACAAAACCCTCTTCTCCTGTATCGTGCAGAAAAACACAGATGCAGCAGTACGAAGTGAAGGTGGTGTCACAAGAGGTTGTTTCCTGCTAAATGTAGCCAAGTGGAACACATACGGTTATAAGGATAGGTTTTCATAATACATCAAAAACATTGTGTGCATTTCCAAAATAACAGAAATAAAAACCCAAAATGCCCTTTTTAGTGGATCAAACACCCAAGAGGGCAAAGCATTCACCAGTGAATGCTGGCAACACTAACACCTCTTAGCATAATAGGTAATACAGGATCAACTACTGCAGCTGAATACACGGTCGGCCTTCTAGAGGGAGGATCTGCTTTACGATGTTATGTCATTAACTGCTGCAAAAGTGCTAATGAGAAGAGGCATTCTGCTATCAATCATAATTCACAAACTTATGATTTCCAATGTATGATTTCTGAAAAAAGGCTTAAAGAGATGGCAGAAATATTTACAGACGCTTCACATGAAGAATTAAAAAATATTTTATTCTGTGTACTCAACTAAAGAACTGGTTTAGAGAAGTACATTCAAAACATGCCACATTATTAAATGTGCTGCTTCTTCCCAGTCCATTTTACCTAGAAGAACTTATTTTTCTAGTTTCATATAAACAAAAAAAAAGCTAAGAGCAGCAGCTTCTGTTTCTATTCTGGAACTATTATCCATGTAGTGTGGACCACTTCCCTCAGAGATAAATAATTAACTTTTATCCCCAATATAACAACTTAGTGATACACAAAAATGCACTAAAAGAAAAACTGCTGGTAAAAAAACCAAAAACAAAACAATGACTATATTTTTCACCAATGCAATGAGTTACCTAACATAGTGTTCTAGTATATTAACATTTTCTACTGTTCAATGAGAGGCCATAAATATGAAGAACTTGCCATTCATTTTGCTAATGATCATAATTTAGATGACTGACGAGGCTGTCTACAAGAACGAGTCAGCACAGAACCAAAGCACTCTGCTATTGCTGCATAGCAGCAATTCTGATGCTGCTGCCCTATAGTTTTTTGGTGGCAAAACTGTGGGTTTTACATAAATCAGACTGAAATATTAAAATTATTTTAAACATCATTAATTTGAACAGGGGAAAAACAATTGTATGTATTTACACTCAAATATTGTGATCTTTACTGTACTTTGGATTTTTATTTTTTTTTTGCAAGAAAATTCAGTAATGTTCTTACCATAGTTAAGGGCTTCTGGAGCAGTCCACTTGATGGGAATCTGCTTTAGGCCTGATGATGAGTACACACCATCGTCCTCTTGCCGGGACATCCCAAAATCGCTTATTTTCAAAATGTTGCTTTCACCTACCAGGCAGTTCCTTGCAGCCAGGTCTCTAAATGAGAAAAAGAAATAAACACCCACATTTTAACAGGTTTGAAAGTATTTGGAAGGCATTTAAACTGACTGAGCCCCTCAGCCAAGACAGTCATGACTCTCAGAGGGTTATTTACAAAAGGGTAAAATCACTTCATAGCAGTTGTGGGGAAACAGAAGTGAGGGAAGGGGAAAAAAAGTCAGAAATAATCCTATGAATAAATGAGGGGAGGAGATGCTGGAGATGCTCCAAGTGCCTGAGCAGAGATTCTCCTGCAGTCCACGGAGAGGAGCCACAGTGGAGCAAGGGAGGAGTGAGAGGCTGAAGGAGAGGAGCTATTATGTACAGAGCAGAACCTCCAATCCCCACTCACCCCTCGGGGGAGGAGGTGAAGGACTCCAGAACGAAGGATGACTCAGAGGAAGGGAAGGGGAAAAGATATCTCAGTTTTTGTCTTTTATTTCACCATCCAATTCTATTTTAATTTGCAATACATTAAATTCATGTTACCCAAGCTGAGTCTGTTTTGCTTTGATGGCAATTGGTAGCTGATTTCCTTGTCTTTATATTGATTTCCAAGCTTTTCTGTCTTATTGTACTTCCCTGTCCTGTTTAAGATGGGGAGTGAGAAAGCATCTGTATGGGTGCCTGGCAAAGTTAGACCCTCACAACTGCCTGCCATGGTCACAGAAATAAACGAATTGTATCCATGTAAAATGAAACACAATTTGAAGTAGTGTCCTGAAATGTGTTCAGGATGTGTTTCAGTGAGAAACCTGAGAAACAGCTCTACCTTCCCTCTGCGCATTAGCCTTTCTATCAAACATAGCTACCCAGCACAGAAAAGGAATTTTGGCTCAGTGATGGATTAAAAGCTCAGAAAGTCAATTCCCCCCCCCCCCCCCCACCCCTTCATCTCAAATTTGTTTAATTTTTTAGGTTAGGAGACATGCAGTAATACCTGATAAAAGACTTACTGTGTCTTCTCTACATGTTAATAATATATTATAAACATACTATATGTATATTAAATATCAGTGTTTCACAGCTTATTAAAATACAACATAATAAACTATATGTTATTATTCCCATTGTAATGTAGTAAATTATAGGAAATTTTTAAAGGGAGAGATATATTAAATAAGAGGTTTAATTTTATACCATTAGAAATAACATGGGTAAAATATTTTTTGAACTAAACTTACTGTGTTTTTGTTTAGCTTAAACAGCTAATATGCTCACAAATGACTTACATGAATATTCCAGAAAAACTACATTAACTCTGATGTTTTGAATTGGAGCTGTAGCATAGTTCTGAAGTGAATCCCCTGAGCACTTAATGCACATTCATTGGTTTTTGAAGAATAAATTTGGTGCATACAAACTACATTGCTCTTGGAAGAAACTAACTTAGAATTCTGCTCATGATGTGCATGAAATTTGTTTCTCCAGTTACAGAATCTTGTTTCTACAGAATTTGTTTCCACAGCTAACGCAGAAAGGTCTGAACCAGTGGCAAACAGCTTCCAACATTACCCATGGTAATGACAGGATTGAACTACATTTAACCCAAACTAAAAGTCTTGGGCCGTATTTAAGGATGCTGAAACTCAGGCATCCACTTTAGTCAGCTCATCCATATTGATACTGGGCTATGTTATTCAATATGTAGACAGAGCCTAGGTATGATCTTAAATATTATAACTTGATTTAAGAATTTTAACATATTTGACTCACGCAGCTTTTCTGCCACTAAGAACTTTAATAGCTCTAGAGTGTGAGTGATATAAATGAAGTTATTCTTGTGGTTTGAGAAGATGGACCACTAAAAAACAAATCTGAATTCACAGGCACCAGCTGAAGATGTGCACAAATGCATAAAATAGCTCAGCATGCACTGTGTTACATAGTTTGATGTTAGCATGTGGTATCATTATATACAGCTACATTGGTTAAAGCAAGTGAGCTGCAAAACAAAATCAAATTGTTGTTGTTTATACTTAAGTGTGTAAAAAGTACTGCCAAGGAACTTCAAGAATTTATGACTCAGGTTCCAATCATACTTCAGGAGTTAGGTTTTTATTGTGTTACTCGATATAGTCTAGGTTTTGTAAACTGATGCACACAAGGAGTGGAAAAAGGCTGTATCACAAAGAAAATTTACAGTTAATTGAAATCACAGGCATCTCCCTACCTGAAGTCTAACCTAGCATTTTAACATATTGAGTCAGTTTAAGAAAAATGTATATACTGAGCTGCCTTAGGTTTATTCTTCACGTAGAAGTCTGATTATCAGGGAAAGCAGACTGTAAATAATATGCACAGTATGGTGCTTATAAACAAAGACTATACTCAGTTTGCATAATCTTTTTCAGTTTTGTACATAGAATATATGAATATATATTCAGAATAATCTAGAGAGAAAGCTTTTCATCCCTACTGAAAATTGACTAAAACAATTCCATGAAAATCAACTGGTATTTGTGAAAGTTCATAAAGACTGTGACACTCTTTCAGGATATAGGTAAATTAATGCTACAAAGAACAAATTAAATGCTTGCACATTATGAGTCTCACAGTATTAATATCTTTTTCAGCTTTTAGCTAAAACTCTCCCATTTTTGATGCTATAATACTCTGTATTACTTTCAATACATCATTTCTGTTAATAAAGTCTTGTGAGCACTTCATATATTTACTTCTGACACAAGCAAGTTTGCCATTTTCCATCTTCATGTGTATGATATGCTCTTTCTCTCACTTATTTAGAAAATGACATGAAAATGTCATTCCTCAGGCATACAAATGTCCCAAAGTTAGATTATCTTGTTAGTAGTTCTACTATCTTTTTTACATCTGTTTCATATCCTCAGTGATTTGTTGCTTAATTTTACAGATAATTTTTATATGTATTTGCATGCTTAAAAGCATTTTAAAAACAGTTATACTGAAAGCTATGACTATCTCAGCTTTTAGGGTTTTTTTTACTCTTATTCTGAGGGTTTGGTTAAGATTTTTCAAATAATGAAAAATTATTCCTCATTATGTTTGACAGCCTCCTTTAAAAGGATGTTCTTGTTTTTTCGGTCTAGACATAAGATAAAAACACAGAAGATGCTACTGATCAATGTGATTCATTACAGAATTTATAGCCAGAATCTGGAAAAAAATGGCATCAGCAACTATTAACCCCATTGCTTTAAAATAAAAAATTATGACATTAATTTTCTTCTAGTTTCCATGATTCTAATTAATTTCTATTTTCTAAAGATAGCAGTCCTAGTATAATAATGTTAAGGGGTTTATAAAGACCCTTTACTTTTTAGCCTTCCATAAGAAATATACATAATGGAGTTTCCCTCCATTTGTAAGATAAACATGAATTAGGGGAAACATGAACATATAAAAACAGAGGTCTGATGACCAAAATTAACTACGAGAAGTCAACATTAAAGATTACATCAGGGTTAAGTATTTACAGTAAATCATTACTCTTTCTACATGGACATTAAAAAACCAAACCAAATCAAACAAGTAAACAACAACCCCCCAAAAACAATGACAACAAAACCCCCACACACCAAATTCCAAACAAAAACCTCACCAAAATCAACTACAGTCTATTCATCTTCTTTCCTCTGAAAAAACAATGTGTTCTATTTGCTTTCTCTTCCTTTTCCCTAATGCTTCCTAAAGCCAACATCCTGGAGAAATACAGAGATAATTGCATGACATTAGGTGTCTTTCTTTGGGATGTTTTTTTCCTCAAAAAGCATTCACTACTTAAAAAAGTAATTCCATAAAACCAGTATTAAACACAGAAAGCAAGAACATATTCTTTATTTACATTTTGAAAGCTCTATAAATTTGGCACACATTACACTGAGGTGCTACAGAGTAAGTTCCTTAGTAAAAGAAAAGCTGACTCTCACTATTTAATTCCAACATTATGTAAATTCCTAGTACTGCTAGAAACAAAGTTGCTTCCCCCCAACTACTAACAAGTGAAAACTAGGATGTAATTTGGAAATTTCCTGTTTAAGCACTGTTCTGCAGTCCCTATAAATACAAACAGGACATCTCCTAGCAATCTCTAATATGGGTTGAATCTGCTGAAACTGTAAGAGGGAGTTCACAGGACTTTTGCTAAAAATTCAACAGCCAGTTCAAGGAGAAAGTACAGGCAATTTCTCTGTGCTGGGAGTTGTTAAAACCTGGGTTCACGTCTGTCAGTAAAGACATAAACCTACTAAACCTTTCTCTAAGGACATTCTCACACTCCCTCTCTGCCTTGCCCTCCACTCCCCACAGGATCTGCAGAGCAGGTACTACCTGGCATTGCAATGGAATTCCACGAGTTAAAGCAAACCAAGAGAGTAAACTCCTCATTACTAAAGCAGCAGCACAGACTGCCTCACTGAACTAATTAGCCATTTTATATTCCATCCCTGGATCAAGCAGTTAAAATACTCTTAGGTGATAAAAGCAAGTAATTAATTAGTGAACAGGATCAGTTTATCTCCTCTACACATTAAATTCAATGAAAATAGTCTATTACCTAAACACACAAAAAAAAGGGGTGGGAAGTGAAACTACAAGATAAATTGCTGGGGTTTTTGTGAACTGTGAGATACTACCTCATCTTCATACACCTGATGTAATTTCCAATAGTGTTTTAAACTAAAACACAATAGTGTCTAAATCTATTTCAGAACTTTCTTGATACGTGTATGCTAATTTTGCTTTATGTGGGGAGTACAACAAAAAACATGTGCCTAGTAACAGACTGGGAAAATATAAGAGGGTCATAAGAACACCCTTTCATGCATTCTGTGTTTTCTTCTCCCTTTTTACTTTGATTTAAGTATTTCTTTACACTATTTTAGCTATTATGAACACCAATGGAGCTGTATTAACCATAATGCTAATAATTTCTCTCAGTTCCTCATATATAATGCAAGTCCATCATCTCCACAGATGAACAGTGCTGGCAAACCAGAGAAACTCCAATTTGGATACAGTAGTGATTTCTCAATAATGTCAGATGCTCTGCTTGCCATCCACAGTTTTGGATATTGTTTAGTTCCTCTCAAGTATAAAATAATCAACTTTACCCACTGCACAGGATTGGAGACCTTCAATTACTCTTTCTAAAGCACTTTTCACTTAAGTGAAGGACATAAAATTTAGCAAAAGGAACTCAAAATATAAAAAGTTAACCAAAAAACCCACAAAATTGTATTCAGTAGCTGAACACAACTGTCAACTTATTGTCTGACACCCAGATATGACTCGAGTGACTGTAAAGATCTACTGACTCATTAGGAAACTTCCATCTTTCAGTTTTATTTTGGTAGGCTACTCTGTGCCCTCCATTTCCCTAGCAGGGTAAGTTTTCTCTACCAGCAATTTTAAAAGAGATAAAGAAGGAGACAGTAGACAATGGGCACGGGCACTTTCTGAGGAGAATCAAAGCAGTAGGCTATGAAGATGGAAATGAAGCAATAAATTGCTGCGTCATCTATTCCTTCCCCCTTTTTCCTATTGCTGAGGCTGTCTTCACAATGCCTGCTCCTGGAACAGAAACATTCCTATCAGCAGCATCTAAACAGTTTTTATCTGCATTGTTTCACAATTGTTTTAGAACTTTATATAGTTATTGCCTGTATTCTTCTGAACAGTTATTTTGATGAAAATGGCATCACAGCCATTTTGGTCTATAACAGTCCTCTATGCGTTGATATTGCTGGAGATTTTTATACCAATTTTTCCTGTGCACTGCTGATTGCACGTAAAATGCTGAAAAAATGTCTAATTTTTTTTTTTTTCCCCTTTGTGCTATATCTTGAAACAAAGGTTTGCAAGCCAAACCTTTGGATTGCAAACAATTGAGTGTCCATTTTAGTGAAAAGGTAAAGGTCTGGACAGTCACTGGAGTGGAAGATAGGCAACTTCATGAAGATCCTACAATATTAAAGTGACTGGAAAATGAAAAACATTTTCTGGAAATTCTTAATGACAGGACTGACAGAGGAATAACACCTCTGCTGAGTTCCATGCAACCATTCCTAAGCTCTTGGATTTTGATAGAAACATTACAGGACATAAGGACAAATATGGGTACATTTAAGAAACATGTAAGATTTTTAATAGTCCAGGAAAATCTCTTTGATATTAACTGAATTCTTGGGGAAAGTAAGTGCCCAAAAATTAATTATACAAGATGTACCAGAACACAAGTTTACATTTTGTGCTTGATAAAATTACAGTGCATTTAAATGACAATCACAATGCTACCCATTTCCATAACCAGTCATATAAGTAGATTGTATTATTCATAGGAAGAAAAATACCATTTTCAATCAAAAATTTTTCCTGTATCACTCACAGAAGCAACTAAAATGAAATACAAGAATAGAGCACAAAATTGTGCTAACAAATGCATTTTTATTATAAAATCAGGGCTTTATTCAACCTGTGTGATAACAGAAGTCTTATTACAATGAGTGTCCTTCCCTTTTTAGACTGGGAGGATCACTCAATTTAGTTCTTAATTCTGAATTTAATTTTGAATTAATCTCTTCCTTATTTTAGTCTATAGTATAATGTCAAAATGTAATTGATTATTCTGTACAGAAGCATTAAATATTGGCTTAGTTTGTTTACAAAACTGGAAACATCTGAAGAGGGAGACCAGATATGTTCAAATATTCCTTTGTCCATTATATATCAGTGATAGAAAAGGCTTCATGCTGGATTTAAAAAAATGTCAAAAGCAGAGTAGCTTCTATCACTGATTTTCTGATGTTTAAGGTTTTTAGGAAATATACTTTTTATTCTATTAAACAAGGCCATTTTCTGTGTTAATATCACAATGTATTAAGTTCAAATGACTAATAATGCAAAGCAGAGCATATGGCATTGAAAGACACTGCAAGTGCCCAAGAAACCAAGAAATTCAAAAGCGTAATTATAACATGGGTCACCTTTTCCCCCACCTTTTTCACTAGAGGGAAATAAAATAACACAATAATACAGTATTTTCAGGGTTTTTCAAGTCCTAGTGAAAAAGGAAATATTTCAAAGTCTTCTCAGGCTAGATTTGAGTACTTGCCAAATTTACTTCGTGAATATCAAAGTTGATCTGAGACAGGTAGCAACTCTACTTCTTTTTCAACAGCCAGCACCAATAAAGTGGTATGCAACAGTAGCTGTAGTTTCAGTTATCTCTACATGCATTTCCATCACTTAAATTTTACTTCTGCTGCTACAGCAGATAGGCATGGATTAAGATTTTAAAAGTAATAGATAAGCATGGACTAACGTTCATGATATAAGATAGATATAGTAGATATAAGTATTTTATAGGAACTAGATCCTGAAACACTTTATTAATGAAGGTAAAAAAAAGGTTAAGGTAATAATCAGGCTACAAAGAAATGAAGCATCCAGCATAATTAAGGTACAAGACACCACATATTCATGAAAATAATACACAAGGAATAAGAGAGAAACCAAATACATTAGGTCTGATTAGAAATCAGGAGGAAAAGACAGAGCAGAGAAGTAGCAGAATAAAGCAGTGCTAGACAAGAGGATTGTGCTGTAGTTCTAAACTGAGTGGATAGAAAGTGAAAAAAAGAAACCTCACGCGTTTTTAAGAGACAGTCACAAAGAAAGTCAATAGCAAAGGGAGAAAAGTCAGCCATGTTTTAAGGCAATTATTCATGAGGGGATGTTTCTTATTTAGGGAGAATTTAAATGGATGGCACAGGTAGCACAGGCCAGCTAAGCATTCTTAGCAAAGCAAACTATTGACAAAGATATGCAGTAGCAGCCCACTAGCTCATAATTCTCCAGTCAAAAAAAAAAAATCTAATTTGTTTGTACCTTACAATATATCTCTACCTTTAATCAAGGATTACCAACAAATGCTTAGTGGCATCTTGAAATACTTTGATATTTTAAAAATAGCCTATTTTGTAACTATAATAAAATAATACTAAAATGAAGATGAGGAATAATTTACTTAGTGTCCTAGACATCTAAGTAAGATTTGCAGTTAGGTTACAGAAATATGAAAGAAAGTTCATGTGACTAATACATTGCAGAGAATTATATATAGAAATTAATAGAGAAAAAAATTACCTATTCACTTCTCGTAAATTCACAAAATAGGAAATAAACTGAACCTCTGTCCTGGTTTTTGTCACTATTACTTAAAATCCATAGTTTTTCCACTCAAAAATAAAACTTGTACGTGGAAGAAAATATTTTGCACTCTTTTCATCACAAGAAAAAGAAGAAAGTGATGAAGTTTTCATGGAATTATGGTGGAATATCCAAAGTAGGAGATGTTGAAGAAATAAAAAAAGATGACAGTGCTGACTAAGGATCATGATTACATCTCATATTGACAGCAGGAGAAGGGACAGGGCTTCCACAGCTTTTGGGAACTGGATGAACTCACATGTTACATGCATATTCACCATGGTAAAACTTCATTGCTGGGTTGAGTCAAGGAAGAGATGTTAGTCAGTCCAGGGGCTCCAAGTTCATCATGTACTGAACTCTATCCCTTTTCTTCCATTAAAATCTTATGCTACCTCATGAAGTAATTTGTTTGTTACAAAAATGTCCTTTTCCTGGAAAATCCAGAGTTCTATATTTAGAAATAGTCCCTCTGCCTCTGACTGCCCCTTGTTGAAGCATGTACACTCATGTACAGGGTTGACTGCCTACAGATCTGAGTGTTCCTTTTCCTGCCAGGATTCAAAGTCTGCTGGAGATGCAGAAAACACTTTCCTGTGCTTAATCTAAAGACAGGAAGAGAATGAACTATTAGAAAACTATCGCAAAGCTATGGATTTACTGCACCTGGCTATTATTCTGAAATAGTTCCACACAAAAAGCTATTCTGCCATTACACTGTAGGAAGACAGGATCCTCTTTGCCATTTAATGTTACATTCATTTTAGCATTTGTTGTGGGCAAAGGTTATAAAATAACTGAAATACAGCTAGTCGTCTACTAAACATTCAAAATCTTCCTGCTTAAAGAATCATGGGTAAGAAATTTCTTAGAAGGTGATATAATACAGAGCAACAAACTGGAGCTGTCTGTTTTCATGTAACAGCTTTGCTAATGATCTGAGGGAAGTCAAACAGGAATTTAATTAAATTTTCAGATAATATCAAATTAGGAGCAGCTGCAAGCAACAGAAAGGGCAAATAAATGAAAAGAAAGAAGGAAAGGAGAGAAGGAGAAAGAGAGGGGAGAGAGGGAGGGAGGAAGGAAGGAGATATATCTGTTGGAATAAGTGTTATACATAGACTGTAGAACAGAAATTATTATATTTTGAAAAATTAAGCCTAAATACAAACATTCAGTAAGAAAAAAATACTACTAGGCAATCATGTGGAAAGAAAAGAGAACTTAATGAGATATGGATTCCAACTAAATACAAGTAATGGAATTAAACTGAGCATCAGAAAATAAAAGCTCATTATCTACTAGATTGTGAAAAATCTGTCTAGGAAAATGAAGAAATTCTATTTTATTAATGCAGTTACTTAATAAACCAAAACAAGTTTGACAGGTGTATAGAACAGTGTCTGTTTCAGAGGATGGATTAAGTAAATTAATCCAACTTTTATTGACCTAAAGTAAACATTAGACTTATCAGATGCCCTGGAATCTATTATTATACTATCAGGCATATAGTAATCAACAAAAAGGTAATGGTCAAAGAGGGAGACACCTAAAGAATTATTAATTTCCTGGATTAGTACATTTCTTCATTTTATCATATATGAAAAGGTAACTTTTTCAACCAATCATGTATTTGGGGAAACAACAAAAATTCAAATGCAATTGACAAACTGCTGATTTCTGTACAGGTGTTGCCAGCTGGGTACAAGTGGACTCCCATGAAGTCAGAATGACACAGCTGCTGCTGAGTGTCCTCAGATTTCCATTATATGCAGCTACAGGCATTTATTAGATGAGAGGTAGTCTGGTTTCACATGTCAAATCGAGCCCCACACTGAGTGTAGCAAAGCTATCACACAAATTTTGGCTTCCTCAACTGCAGGCTTCTTTGGGGAGTACCAATTTGTCTTTTTTCCTAACCCAGGCTGGTGTCAGCAGCACATCAGTAGCACTTCAGAGCCCAGCTCCAGGTTCAGACACCTCCTGCAAGGGGCTTGAAACATCAGCAGAGGTGAACTGTGCAGTTCTAAAGAATAAGTTAACATCATCAGAGAAAAATACTGTCCTACTGTCAAGTCTAAAAGATTACCAAGCTCTGCATAAGTTACTATAAAATATTCCCCAAAAGAGAACTGCAGCACTTCAATTTAATAGCTCCTTGATAGTTAAAAGAAGCAGAAACTGCCTGCTTAAGGAAAAAAATATGTCTTTATGTTTGACATAGAAACATCATAACTTTTACAGTCTTCTAAGACTTCTGTCTGCCTGACTTCTCTATGAAGGTTATAATGCTCACCTGTGGTTAGAGAGATGCTTATTGACTTACAAAACTAAAAACAATGCATTTCAATTTACAACATAAGTCCCGCTGTGTTATAGAAGATTAATAATGTATACAGAGGTTTAATAACTCCCTTGAAATTAAAATGCATTAAGAAATAACCAGGATAGATAAATATATTTATGACTGTAATATTAATATTTCATACTTGAGTTTGGCCAAAAAAAGACAACAGTAGCACAGGAGACCTGGTCATCTCAATTTCGCTCTCCGTTTGGGGTACTCAAAATTTTCATGAGAAGGGATTAGGATTTCATGAATCCATGCATGACCCTGCAAGAGTAGTAAGAAACTACTCCAGACAATCTCATACAAGAGGGCATGGTCTGCACAAGCAATGATGGGCAGGAAGGGTGGCTTCCTGGAAGCAGATGAGAAGTCAGGCAGATCTAAAATAACAAGCAGGAAGGACAGTCAGTTAATTTGTTAGTGGATAGGCTAGAGATGTTTATAAGCAACTAACTACTAAGACGCAATATTCAGAGCAATAAAGTTCAAATCTTTCCTTTTGAGTGTATGTAGGCTATTTATCTTACTGATCTCCAAAATCAAAATTATTCCAAAGCAGAAGCCTCTCAAATCAAGTATTTTTACTTATAGCATCCTAACTCCTCCATATAGTCTGAATTTTTTGTAAACTGAGGCTTGGCCCTTATTCCACTCATCTATTTTTATTTCCCAGAAGCCAGGACACTCAATGAAGTGTCTGACATCCAGCATTGCCAGGAGTTTTTTTAAGTCAGGCTTGAATGACTCATCTGAAATTTATGAGCATCTAAATACTATAGCATTGATTCAACAATTCTCACAGCTCCATACACCTTGATGATCTCCATCTATCTTCCAAACCAGTTAACATGCCAGTATGGCCTTCCTTGCTGTCCACTGCCTTGTGTAAGGATTTTAAAATAGTCTTTGACAAAGACTATTATAATATAATATATTATATTATAATAACTCCTTCTTTGAGTCAAAACTCACAGCAATAAAAATATTGTTTCGTAGAAGTGCATCCACGCTCTACAGTTCTGCTGGATGAGGAAAGAGGCCGAAAGCAACAGAGTACTGACAAAAATAGAACAAAACATGCACTTAGCTTTCTGTATGTTTTATTTTACTTATCCTCAGCAAGTGTGATTCCTTTCAGACAGTTTACATTTCATCACATTAGAATCACGTTGGAACTGAATTTACCTTTGAACTGAGCTGAACAGGCATAAGTTTCTCTTAGCTTTATGGGAAAAATGTCCTGATTTTACAAGAAGAACTGGAAAACAGCCTTCTATTATTTGATATGTAGAACTATATGCCATAAAGTTTTTCAGTTCCATAAACTTTAAACCCAAGTTATTTCATGAATACACACTAAAGCCCATCACACATCCTTCTTTCATCTGTTTTTCACTACGTACACAGCCAGATAACAATGCTGAATATGATACATCAGTGATAAAACTACAGCACTGTAAAGGCTGGTGGCACTTCTCAAAAACCTCCTGAGGCAGTGGTAAAAAACAGAGTAAAGTATGTCATCATTACTAGTATCTGGAAAAATAGTGGATAAACATTTTGTCAAATCTACAAAATAGGTGAAACCTAGTAAGCATACATATAAGTATGTATATATAGGCATGTATGTATGTGTATAAAATGCAGAAAAGGGAAATAGGTTTTTCTTTCAGAAAATAATTTGGGAATTAATTATTTGTTACTACATACAGCCTAATAATTTTTTTATTAAATGAAAGTTGTTTCCAGTCTGAGATAATTGTGGTACATTCCTCTGGAATGTCAAGAATTAGTATCAGGAAGCCAATAAAATATTGAAGCAAACCAGAATATCTTAGTGCATTGTATCGATATACACTACACCTTTTTCCTTATCGAAAACACTAATTAGAATTTTCTGCTGTAAGAAAGAGACCAGGAAAAGTTCTACACCCCAAAGACAAGAAATTGGTGCATGTTTTAGCTTCCCTGCACAGACACTGACACACTCCGTGGCCAGTGACTTGTGCTCAAAGACCCAGCCTAAACCTCACTTCTGAAGCAACTACTGCTGTAGTTGACTGCATTCTCCCCCTTCTATCCCTCCCTTATTCTTCTGCTTTTATCTTATCCTGTCATCTAATTCGTTGTTCATCATCTACCAATACCTCCTTTGCCCATTGCACAAATGGAATGCTGCAGCCCATCCTTCTTAGAAAGTAATTACATTTCAGCCCCTGCTCTCCACTGTACCAGGACTGTGAGAGTAGAGAAAATATTATTAGCACTATCCAGAAGAGCTATGTGGCTTTATGGTCAGCACAATAGCTTTCACAAACACTAACTGCATGTTATTTTTATCTTAGTTTCAATAGCCTGTAACTTTCATTTTTTCCTTTTTGCTTTCTAATTAGAGAGAGCCTGTTGCTCTCCTGCAATGAGTAGATTTATTATTCTAAAAATGTTATCCTAATTATTTTACTGACTAATACTTGTAAATGCCTAATATTTATCAACAAGAAAGTAATATTGCAGTAAATAAAAACAAATACAGTACAATAATTTTACACTTAAAATGTTACTGTTTTTAAACAGAATGAGAAAATCTAAGAAAATTTAATTCAGTTTCTTTCAATCTTATTACCTTCATTCCCAGCAAAGTTTACTCATTTTTAGGGAGTGAGTTTTATGTATCAGGGATATCTCATGAGAAAAAGATAGAACAATGCAACTCCAATGGCAAGAAATAAATACTTTTTGTACTATGCAACTTCTGTAGCAAGAAAGAAATCTAAATCTCCTCCTCTGAAATTTCCTAAAAACTGCTTACAACCTAAGAATTTACTCTGATATAAGCCTTTTTATAGTTAGCTTTTGATACTTCATGTTTCTTCTCAATGTCCATAAAATACTATGTTATAGTTGCTAAGTTCTAGTGACTTCATTTTGGTTTTACACAGAATGACTGCCCCCTTAGAATAAAACAGATACACTTCTAAAAGAAGAGATCATGTAACTATATTCATCATATACAACATTTTGTTACAGTATCTGGAAATATTCTGAACTTTGTATTGTTCTTTTGGATTCACTGATAATTCCTGGAACCCAAACAGGAATTCAGCATGGCAGAAAACCAGACCATTATCTGAGATTTCAGGTAACAGACTCATTGCCATTCACTTAAACAAATAAGAGTTGTTTTCTAACAAGTTGCAAGTAACACTATTAATTAGGTATGCAATAACAAGAACAAAAATATTTCCTTCTTAACAAATTTTCCGTTTGCATAATTTTTCCCTCACTCGCACCTTACCCAGTTGTAAAATCTGCAGTAAAATCTGGAAGCGCATAGACAATGTAAAGAAAAGGTGTGAAATCTCAGAAGGAGAAGCTCAGGACTACCAGAAGGTAAAGGAACTTTAAACACTTCAGGCTTTAGGTTAATTTTCTTACAAAATATTATCCTTAAAATGGCACGTTTTTGTCCCTCTATATTTGTACACAACATATGCCCCTTACCAAGGATTTTTCATGTTCTTCCTTGTGAGACTAAGACCTCAAGTCGCATATAAGTTATACATAAACACTCAATGTTCCTTAAAAATATAAGAGTCAGCTGACCAGAATGAAGAATCTGCCTCATAATGGTAAATATCCAACCTCTAACTGCTAACTGACAGATGAGATGTACAAAACAGAAAGCAAAAATAGAGCCCATTAAATATTTCTAGCTACTGTGAAAAGTAATGGATTTTCAGCTTCCCTTGTATTCAGCAGTTATGAGTGAACTCTATCACCACATATATCTGTATTAATACATCTTACTGAAAATATTGACACTACAATTTTAAAATACCTAGGTCTACAAAATAATTCTGCAATTATATGTCAACTATGTAACTATTACTATCTTCAGTTTGATTCTACACGACATTTTAAATCACCACTCTAGAAAAACTGAAGTACTGAGAGCTCAGAGGTCTGAAATAACTGGATATTTTTCCCATTTTATGGAGAACACATGAAAGATGATACTTAAGCACATACTGAATAGGGACCACTAGGGAAACTTTGCAATGAAATGGAATTATCAGCCTTATTGAAGCTTTTAACAAACACTTCAAAATATTAATATAAAGAACTACGATCATAGTGGATTATCCCTGACGCCATTCCATTGATACACAGGCTGTGTTATCTTTAGACATAAAATGGAAGCGAAAGGAAATGTCAATTAGGCAAAAATAAAGATGAAACATTGTAACTGCCTTTTCAAAATAAAATACAAACAAAATAAAATACAATTACAAAAGAAAAAGGTAATTTCCCTTTATTGATTTAGTATGAAGAAATGTCAATTTGCCATTTGAAGCTAAGGAACAGCATAATCTAATGTCCTATACTAAACTGTCCTCTGGGAATGTTAATTATTAATATTAGCCTCAGAATGACCACAGTTGAACAAGAACTTTCCTTTCCACTGGTATGAATAGATGCCTTATAATTTAATATTTTAGAAGAAGAGTAGTAAGTGGCAGAGATAATTACTACTGCAAAAACCCCATGGCAAACAAAGCCTGTCCTAATAGAAGCTGAATAAAGTACCGTGTTACTCCTAAAGAGGAAAAAAAAAGCACCAGAGCTTCCAGTTCTATCATTAATGTAACAATTAATAAGTTAATGTAATACTTTGTGAAGTCTACTGTATGTTTATTTAACACAGTAACGTGAAAAAGCCACAATTCAAATATGTATTTCCTACACTTTGTGACCTCTAACTCCTCTGGTAACAGGGCTGCCTTGGGCATACATCAGGAATGTATGAAAGACAGCATGAGCTTATGGAGACAGAATGATGTGGAGATTTACAGTAAACAAAAACATATTCAGACCTTCCTTATATCACACTCTGGCCATCCAAACCCATACAACTGTTACTCTAATTACAAGCCTTGTGCAGCTATGGCAAAACTCAATCTGTGATGTCTAGTTTGCCTTTAATATAGCCTGGGGTGTACTTCAAATAAAGCACATGAGGGGAAGCAGTTATCAACCAGTACAAATGCACAGCATCCACAAGGAAAAGCTGTATTTCTCTTCTTTTTAAATTCTTTTGTTACCAGCCATGTCAAAAATTCAATAGCTTAGGGAAACAGGTAATAGATTAGAAGAAAGTTCTATTTTTATTTTTATTTTTATTTTTATTCAGAAGCAACTCTTCATCATAGTTCATAGGCACTTCCATTACAATATACTTCAAATTCAATAATCACCCTAGTTTATTATAATGAGTTTCAAGTATACAATATTCATGAGCTTGTTTCCAGTTTTTTTTTCCTTAATGCTTTCAGATTAGATTCATACAAGCTCACTAAGGAAAAAAATAATCATGCTGCTCAAATAAGATCTCAGACAACCAGAAGTACTTATTCAGAACTGGTCCAAATTTAATTGTAAATGTACTTCTCTAGGTTCAAACCACACTTACCAGTGTGACAGCAGGAAAAAAAAAAAAGGAGGGGGGGAATCTCTTGAAAATCCATTCTTAAAAGCTGAAACCTGGTATATAATATTCTATAATCTATTCCTATATGGCAAGCTTAGTGAAATGTAGCAGAGTTCATCTGCCTCTCCTGGATGAGAGCAGTTGGAGTGCCCCACATTAGTTATTTTAGGGTTGGAAACACCTAAATTTGAAGAAACACAGTAGAGTGAAAACTATGACAAATAATTCCCTGGAGCATTTGAAAGAAGTGACACATTTGTCTTTAACAATATTATGGCCTGAAATGCAGTTTTAATAGCCACTGATGAAAGGATCATGTCAGACCAAGTACCCCAACATCACCCCTGGAGTGCTGGCCTTAGTGTGGCGACAGGTGAGCAGCACCACTGCTCTGGAAACAATGCTTCCTTTATTAGTTCAGCAACAGCTGGGAGTTCCAAGAGCAGCCCTCTGAAATCAGGTTTTTTTGGAAAGAGTTGGCAGACAGATCCTTATTTACCCACAATAGAACTATGAGAAGGAGGGTTTTTGTAATCTTGCAATTGATTCTTCTATTAGTGCCACTTATGAGCAACAGAACACATTAAAAATGTATATAAGACAGGGGATGCTTTAATTGCACAGTATCTTTACAATCTAATAAAGTCAGTGGAAATACTCATTTTGGTGGAAAAAGCCTTACTAGTTAAGAGGCAACAGAGCAAGTTGTATAAGGCATGTCCATATTAAGAAATAAAAGCTCAACACATGGTAATGTGCTAATCAAAGTTTGACTAAAAATTGTTTTATAGATATGGCAGAGTAAATTTTAGTGGACCTTTTTTTTAAATTACAATATATCTTAGATAAGGTGGCCTGCAGAAAATCATAGTTTTTCCTCAAAGTTTCCAGTTCTGTTTTTATCTTTAAACAGAATGGAAAGATTTCTAACATTCATATTGAATAAAAAAATGCTTTGAAACATCATTTTATATAAAGCAGAGACATCATCTCATAAAAAAGGATCAGAACTATGATTATTCACTACATTTATGGGGTGTTTCAACTGCAGCACTGACAATAACTCTCTGAAAGACTTATTCATTGAAACATGATCAACAGATATTATCAACACAGTAGCACATATTTTTTCATTCAGTCACAAATTTTCTACGAAAGAAAGCTATAGAAATGGAATGTCACATCATCATTTTATACACGTAATTCTGAAGGAATTGTAAAAAAGATAATTAAAAATGGCAAATTAATCCTTGCATTAAACCTCAGAGAGCTGAGGTATGAATAGATGCTTTATAATTTAAATGTAGTCTTTCTTCATAAGTCATACACTAGCAGAGAAAATTACAGAAACTGCAATAAAGGCCTCAGACATTGCAACTGGCCAGGAGGAAATGCAATATTCAGAGAAACATGTGCTCAAGGAGCCCAAGCTACTGCAGAACAGAACAAGAGCCTTCATTCCAGGGAGCACGGGTTGTGTGGAGCCTCCCAAGGGCATGCACAGAGAAGTCTTCAGCTACTGTCTTCCAGGGGATTTAGGTAGAGAAATTAGGCAGACAGGTTGTTCCTCCTTTTTCGGAAGGAGATCTGTTCCATTTTTGAGCTAAACTGTCAGTCACTGTCCTGTTCCCAGGAGATTCCAACCCCTCCTGAAACAGACAGAATTGAGCAGCACCTTTGCTAAACTGAAAAGGATCACTTTTCACCCTTTTTGTGGTAGCTGAACTATTGTTCCAGATAGAAAGAGAAGATTCACTGGAAATGAAAGACCTATGTAACTATTTAGTACAGTTCTTAAGTTCATGATTATGAAAGGGTTCTGACACTTTTATCTAAAATTCTATACATTAACAGTTACCAGACTTGAGAGGAAATAAAGCTCTGATAGCAGAGCAGATCAGATAAACTAGATTAGTAGCAGGGAGGCAAGAATGTTCCTAGTTTATATGCAATTAAATTAAATTATACATATCTAATGAAAACTATAGAAATCCTGAGTTAATACTATATACACAAAAAGTCAGATTTCATAACATGAAAGTAAACTAGATTTAACACAACACAGGGTTTTTCACAGCTACAAAACCAAGGCAAAATGATGCAGCAATATGACTAAAAATGGAAGAACTAGACCAGAGAATATGATCATCTTGCCAAGCAACACATCTTTAATTCAGAATACAGGAGACTTCCAGAAGATAAATTCATTGATTGAAAGGAAAATTTGATCTTGAATGCCGGGACCTTGGTTCCTGTTTCCTTACACTCATAGTGCTACTACTGCAAATAAGTAAATCTGATCTTGTAGAATATGTTCTTGCATATCCAGTAATGTGCAATAGAAATTGCAGCTTCCCTCCTATAACCCCCCAAGACTGCTTTGAAAACTAAACACAAATTATGGACAAATGACTTTACCACATGCAAATCAAATAATGGAAAAGAAGGCCACTCACAAATGCTTATTAAACCAACTCAAATTATCACATCTCCATCCTTATCTTCTGTTTCTAATTAACAGAAAAATGGAACTATCTAAACAATGGCATATGGTAAAAATGAAAGCAAGAAACAATTCTTCAACCTCATGTTAATTAAATGGAGATGAAATTACTACATTCTTCTGTGCATGTTCAACCATTCTTTATTTTTTTAAATAACATCTTTTCATGCAGCTACTTTTTTTTTTCCTGGTGCAGTAATTTCTGTTCTTTAAAGAGAGAAAGAACAAAGTACAAGTGATATCTGGATGCTAGAGGAAATGCAAATGATCAAATAATAATTCAATAATCACTTACATGCCAATGCAAACATTTTCTCCTACTGAAATAGCTAACACATTAAAAACCAGAAAACAAACAGCACATTAGTTGTGGCACTGTCCCAACTTGAAAGGGTAAGTTAAAGTGTAATTCAGACAATAATTTCCAAAATCCAATACAAATTTGGGTAGAATTTTAAAATATAAAGGCTAAGTGTAGTTACTGCAGTAAAAAGTAAAGAGCAGCATTAAAAATAATGTGAATAAACTGATGAGTAGCCCTAATTTCCCTTAGCAGGTAACCAAATATGTATGGTACTAAATGAGTCACCTAAATTACTAAAAAAATATATGTGGGATTCTGAAAAAATCCTTAAATCAGCAAATTGCATACTGTAGAAAGACAACAGCATGAAGCAAACCCATTTCATTTTACTATAATCTATATAATAGAAACTATTTCTAATTTTACATTTCTGATTTTTAAGCAATAGTAATCAAAACATATGGACCTTTAAACAAATTAAAACACTTAGGTTTTTTTAACCACTGCTTAGTACATTGTCTCTAGCTAATTTTCTCACCTCTTTTTTACGTGAGAACCACTTTCAGTAGATGAACTTTCAGATAAAAAAGGAACAAGTTTAATGTTCTTTCAGAAAACCACGACTCTTTAGAGTGCTAAAGCTTCTTCCTGCTCTGAATTAAATTGTTCCATTACCACTTACCTGCTAGCAACATTAAAGTTACACATGACTGATCTGTCCCACCTGACCTAAAAAGGAGGAAGCAAGGGCTCCTGGATTCCTTGTACAGATCATGCAGACACACGGTTGCACTTTCAGTGCCTCGGAAATTCCAGGGGCTCTGAGTCAGAACAACCAAGAACTTGCTCACAGAGCACAACACAACTTGACTTTTCCCTGCTTTTCTGGGCTTCTGTGGCAGACAGGGGTTCTAGACTGAGGCACCTCCAGCCATTCCTCAGGGTTCCAGAAATCCTGGATTAGTGCTCAAACAGGGAACAGACCTAGCAAAAATCTATGTATGCTAAGCCTGCTAGATTGCAGTTTAGCCATTGGTTTAACATATTTTAAAACTTCATGAACTACTTTCCTAGAGTAAGCATTTGTAACCTGTGATAGTGACTAAAAATAAAACCAAACAACACCAAGTTCCTTTACTGTTACTGCAAAAATCACTAAACTTGGGTGGTTGTTCAATTTTGGCTGATTGTGAAATTTTCGTTACATTTACCTATCCAATTTAGAAGAATTAATTCATAAATAAAGTAAGCACATTCTATGGATAACCACATAAAACAAAAAAGAATGTTGTATACCAAAGAAAATAAGACTGGTAAACCAATACTGGAAATGCGTATTTTGATTTATTAACCTGTGTGTTTCATAAAGGTAAGCAGTTTTCCTGAACACATGGTTTCTTTGCTTGGTTACACTTTAAAACTCTGTTTTAGTACAGGTTTCCGAGAAATTCTGATTTTTCCTTTAAGGAAAGTGCTAGTTCTCTATGATAACCTTCTGTGACAATCTGTGGCAATAAACAAATTTCAGTGATATTTTAGAAATTAAAATGTAAACAAGGGGAAAGAAGTTATTCTCTCCTTGTACTACAGTACATGTAACCCAGTCTGTGTACATTGGCAAGTCTATGGCATTAACAAAAGAGATGAGATTTCATCTCTTTTTCCTGACTTGGGAACTACATGACACATTTGTATTTAGATTTCCAACTGAAAACAATGAAACAATGGAATCTCCATATAGTAAGACAACACTCCACATATCTTATCTCCGAAACACATTCTCTAGATCACTATTAGCTTCATAAACAGATCTTAGGAGTAGCAGTTTCTATTCAGCAACCAGCAGAGCAAATTTCTAGAAACACAGTGAAACCACATTGTCATCTATAACTACTAGAACAGTTCTATTCCACACACCAGTGCAAGAATACCCTTCTTCCAGTGTTAAAAAAAAAAAAAACAAACTACTGCTATTTTAGGCAGCACACTATCATTTAATGAATAAATATTGCGTTTTTCAGTAATTGCAGTTACGAACTTCAGTTATCCAGCTACTATTTTTATCCTTGGTTTAATTTTCCAAGAACACAAGAGCTTTACTAGGCACTTCAGATCTGAGTGTTACATGAATTATTACGGACTAGAGCATTTATGAGACCAGTGTAAATCACTAATGCTGTTACTTGCTCTGATTTTTATGCCATTATATCCTTGACACACAGAGCCAGGCTGAAACACATTCTGTCATGACAGAATGCTTGCAATCCCTTTCTTGAATCTAAGAGAATATTACAGAGTTTCAGATCATGAATTAGGTTTTTTTGGGGTTTTTTTCTCCATGTTTCTTATACATTATGATCTTGCAGAATTGTTTCAACTAACTTGATACGCAGGATTGCAATCAACCCATTCACTGCTGATAAAAATCTAAGAGAAATGCCACCCAGGTCTCTGACAAGAGCATTCACCAGAGAGGTGTTAAATCCCAAATGAACTGATTACGTAAGTGTGGTGACACACAGTTCACCTACAGATGTTCCGCAAAGTGAAAGACATCAACATCAGAAATCAAAGCTTGTTCTCCATGATTTTTCTGTGAAATGGATCATCATTATGATTACATCTCATATTTCAGAATGTCATGGGTTGCAGTGCTGAATGTAATCAAAAAAGGTATTCCATCACCATCTATTGGAAATGGGGTGGGGGATGGTGTCATCTTCTGTCAATAGGCCAGCTGATAAGAAACCAGCCAGGGCAGTTCCTTGATCTCTTCCCGAACCCATTCCCCCTCCAGGGAGAGATCTTCTGCTAATGGGCCATGGAGTCCAACGGGTAAAATTACATCATCCCATTGGGAAATGCTCCCTCCAGGGGGAGGAGCCAAACCTCTCTACCTGGATAAAAACCTGAGATTTGGGACACCTAAGCAGCCTTTCCACAGGATTCCCAGAGGAACAGTTGCCTTTTCCACTAGATCTTCAGAGGGAGACTATACCCTTCTACAGGATCACTGCTCCAACCGAACTACATCTGCCATTCCAGGAGGACTGCAGCCACCATTCCAACTGGACTCCTACCAACACCAAGAGGGTGTCAGGTTGTACTCTGACTGCCAGTGGTTTTCTTTTTCTTTTGTATTATTGCGTGTACTTTGTTTTTTTCTTCTCTCACTGGTTTGCTTTCAAACCAGAACAGAGCCACAGCATTAAGCAAGGTATTTATTGTGCTATTCTGAGAGAATAAAACAGGTGGAAACTAATTCCATCCTGTTTGATACAAATGGAGTATAAACAGCAATGGCAGAGTCAAACTGAAGAAGAAAAAAGAAAAAGGAATGGCAGGAACAGAAATAAGAAACTCTAACAGCATAATGCTTGATAATCTTCCAGATTTCAGAGAGGGCAGTCCAGGTAATTAATATTTTATTATACAGAATTTTCGCTCTTCTCTATTATCTGAGAAACCAGTGGATTTTTCTGAAGCCCACTTCAAACTTGCCTTAACTTTTCTCTGTTGGCCCAGCAAGTATTTGTACATGTCAGACATGACATAAGCCTCACAGACTGCTTCTTGCTATGAATGAATCAGGCTCCTTATAATGCATATCGTTATGGTGAAAAGTAATTTTTAACTTCTATTAATAGCACCAAACTATAGATATTAAATAATGCAGCAGTTATTTTTTACCCAAATAAGTATTTTTGAATTATACAAGCAATAATGACCAACTTTCAGAAAAAGTTTATTTTTTTTTTTAAATCACAGGGTTCACTCCTGTGATAGTAAATGCCATACACCCATAAACACCTTGCATTTCCACTAAGCAAAGGTACAATAATGAGAAAAAAAAATCTTCCTTACCTATGTATGCAATTTTTAGATTCAAGATATGCCATACCAGAGGCAGCATCTAAAGAAAACTTCACCAACTGTTTGGTTTTCAGCTCATCCTTCTTTTTTCTTAGGAATGACAGGAAATCACCTCCTAGAAAAATCAGACAGATGGACAGTGAGACAGACTGATAGGATACTCACATTTATCTCTCATGAGGAGTGCAAGACCAAACAAAATGAAGGTTATTAGGTTCACATCCCATCAGTTTGAGGCTAGTCCAAAAAAAAGGAATGAACTCATCTTTCAAAAATACATTTTCTCTTAAATATTAGGTGCTTAAAAGTGAAAATTGTGCACAGCATGCTTTTGATATACCTTGATATACCTAAGTCTTCACCAGTGTATATTAAATACAGACTCACTTAAAAATTGTTGACAAAAACAACTGATAATCTGTGATAAATATTCTTCTCTAATCACAGAATTACTAATTGTGAACAAAGAGGTTAAGCTACATCAAAGTAAATTTTTGTTAATTGATCCTTTGCAGTGATGCTTCTCAAATTCTACACTGACATGTTGGAGGAGTAACAGAGTGTTTTCTTCTTAGGCAATGTTAGCTGGACATTTGGCCAGGGCAGTGGAGGGTGAACAGTTATTACTGTGCCTTCAGCGTCTTCTGCTTTGGAGGAGCAAAGCCATTGTCCTCTCATCTGAGAACTGGGAGGGGTCATGGTGGGGAATTCCCAAAAAAAACAAACTGTGTTAGCAAAAATATATTCTGAAAAACTGATTTAGGGCAAAGGTAAGCTGGAAGAATATTACACAAATACTGTGAAGCCATGTTCTGATTGATACAAATGTATTAAAGATTTTTCTAGAATATATTTTATTATTCCAGGCAAAGACCAAGGAATCACAGCAGAGCCTTTCATACCACACAATTATTTGTAGCCCGTGAGTGAGTAGCCAGTCATTGCTCCAGTATATGTCTCTTTTCATTCAGGATTGAACTTACTCTTAGGATTAGTTCTTGCAAGCTGTTACAAAATTTTATATACCACCTTTTCTTAGCATTAGGAAATTATGGTATTATATTCAAAGTTTCATACGTGATTTTTTTAGAACGCCATTTATATTTTATACTGTAAGAAACAAAGACAATATTAAAGAAAGAAGTCAGATGTTATGAATTATAACTGTAATGCCTTCAGACATTACGTTGGAGCTGCCCTTTACCTCCAGACTAGGTAATACACAGATGGGAGAGCAAGAGGTGACTGGATTGCCTTGACATAAAGCCAATTTGAAATACCCTATATTGACTTTTAAACTCCCATGACAAAGAACAGATGACTACTGCAAACTGGACTGGGTAATAATGACATTTTCTTTAATCTGAGATGTTAGTGACATAGTCTAGTAACTGGTAAAATGTAGGTATTGCCAGTGGGAAGTAAGATAAACACTCCAATTAATTATGCATCATTTCTTGAACACGCAAACAGAATTATTCTAGCTATTCCAGTTTTTAGCAGACAGCTAAAAGCAACTTTTAAGCAATTCACCCCTCCAACACACACAACAAGCTGGTGCAAATTTTGTTATTTGTGTGCTGATACCTTACTGCTCTCTACACAGGAATCATCTTACAATGAGTAAGTATGACTACATGCCTTTATCAATGTGAAGTCTTCCCTTCTTGACAAACTGTGGCATTACTTGAATGAGAGCAGTAAATCAAGGCAGCTTATAAAAACACATTTAAGACCTTAAAAGATATTTAAGATCTTAAAAAAAAACTCTGTTAATCAACCAATGTTTCAATATTGAAGATTAAGAATTGCTAACAACTTCCTGTAGGAAGAACCGAAAAGACTGATAAGCTCAGTTTGATACTCTAGGAAAACAAAATAAATAAAAACCCAAACAAACAAAAAAGGAAAAAATACAAACACGCAAAAAAACCCGCAGAAACAAATTCCTCCAAAATCTTGCAAAAATTCTGTATTTAAAAAAACTTGCTATAACAACATCAGTGTAAACTATAATCCTCACAATTCATATAAATTCTTGGTATAAATAAGTTAATGCTCTCCACAATCAATGGTGAAACTATCTGTTCTCAAGTAACAAGGTATTAAAGAGAACCAGGAAACTTAGGACAAACTTTCAACAAAAGAAAACCCAACCATATTCATTAAAAATTTTTAAAATATTACACGTTATAAATTCATTTCCAATATGCTCAGGCAATCAGATTAATATCCCAATTTTCAACAATTTGTTTCTGAGCTGCTCAGTTCCTTACATCAGAATACATGAAACTCACAAAGCACAAGCCTGTTACTTGCCAATGCAATTCACTACCATCAGGAAGTGATGTCGACTTGCTGATTTTCAGAGTGTGGTATGCACTGTATGAAATCCTACAGTTTCCAGCTCTATAGATAGACAGTATGTCTATCACCAAAACAGAGTTTTAATTACATTACTTTAGTCTGTCTCAGGGTTTTCACTTGCTGTTCTGTTCTCTTGTATCTGTCCTTGCATAGAAATGGCAAAAACATCTTCTAAATATTCTGTTTAATATTAATTTAAAAGTAGTGTTAGGAGCAGACAAAATAGAACAGCCAAGTGACACCCATCTCACTCTGTATAATATATGTAATGTTGAGGCTAAATCTGATTATCCTCATCATTGTGATACTAACATAGGCTTAAGTGTCTGTCCTTTAAGTAACAGAGTTACTCCTCAGTAAATTCAGACTTTTCATGTGGTCAATGTTACAGCTATTCATCTTCACAGCAAAGCATCCAGATGAATCTTCAAGGCTGAATTAAGAGTATTTCTCTACAAACTCTGCAGTGCAGAGCTGTGGTTAGGTAGTATCTTTACATACTTTTTTTAAGTACATAAAAAATAAGTTTTAATATGAAAAGCCTTAATTCAGTATTTGCAGCACATAGTGTCAGAGCATTATTTCCAATTTAATAGCTGTTGATAAAAATGAAATAAATAGACGAAACAGACTTTGAAACAACTGATACAAAACTAGATAATACATAATAGTAAGCAATGCTTTCTCTTTTATATGGAACTTCCATTGTATTCTGCATGGCTACGTGTTATTCCAGTTAATGGCCCACAGCACCACTTGGAAATGAGGTATGCTCTAACAACGCTAAGAACTACAAAAAAATTTAGACCATTATATATATATATAATCACCTAGCAGAGATGGCTTGCCTGTTTCAGGTCTACAGGAGGATAAATAACAGTACTGGAGTCCCTTCCTAGTACCACAGAATTATTTTACTACGTAGAGGACAAAATACAGTTCATAGGCAGAAGCTCCATGAGACCAGCCTGTTGTAACTGGGTCCCTGAACATAGCCCATCGTGTATTTTGCTGTGAATGGGAACTATTTCTCATTACATGCAGGAATTCTGAGAGTGTGAAAATACCACATATCAGCAATTCCTAGTGCTGGCTGTGCTTTACAGCATAAACTTCTTGTTGTACAATACATGGCATATAATGCATTGTATCATGTATTCACTCCTTTGCAACAAAAAAGCAAGCTACTGCTTTGGAAGAGGAAATGAAAACCCTGTGATCTATGAGAAGAAACCAAAAATGCAAGAAACAACAATGGAAAATGTTAAAGATATTTACAAAGTATTTAGTTACGAAAATCTCTGATTTGACTGGCATTTATAACCAACTATGACCATATATTTCAGTGTTTTCACAAGCTGGTGCCCACAGTGACACCTACCTACTTGCTCTCAGCACACTTGGCATCATTCTGACACTGAACACAACTAAAATACATTTTGAAATTATGAGGGGAAATCACCCACTGAACTGGTATGTGGACATACACTGTTTATATATTGTATCTCTATCTAGTATCCTAATAAAACTACAAATAATTATATGAATATTATTAAATGTGTCAATAACGTACCAATTATTATGCATGACATGAAGTTATATGTATTATTATTAACATATAAATTTTAATGAAGTAGGAGAATTTCCTTTGTTAAACAGCCTTTTTAACTGTGTTTGTTTAAAGAACTCGCTTAATTCTTCTTATATTTATTCACACATTCCTCATGCAGATGCAGCTTGCTTGTATCCACACCTCCTAATGGTGCCCTAATCAAGGGGAACTTTAGAATTCAATATTCCCAATTGCTTTACAGTTGTAATGCTACTGAAATTACATCTATCTGCACCTGTAAGTATTTATAAATTTGAGAATTTAAATGGTCAGTATTTCAAGTAGCCTTAAAGCAATTTAGAATATCTTTTATTGCCCAGTATCTTAATCCCATATACATGGGATCTGAAACACAAACCCAAAATGGAGTTACTTAAAACTATGCATTTAAAATAGTAAAGATGCATCTCTAGGGAATTCTAGGAGATATGTTTTATAAGTATGTAAGAAGTTATTTGACAAACTATTTAAAATACAAGGGTTTAAAAATGCTGAAACACTCATTTTCAATAAAGTACTGTGCCTTCCCATTTCAACTAATGCATCATTTGTGTGCAATGCAGTGTTTTCACTTTTTTTTTTGTTCTTTTATTTTACATATGTAGTAACAGAAAGTGTAAATAAACCCAAGATTTATTTTTCTAACTGTCCAGAGAGTACCATTGTGAAATCCAGTTAAAACTTTATTTTTCCTGTAAAGCAAAGTAAATAAAAGTTGTTTTAACTATGCAAAGTGCTGCCAATGTAATATTAACAATGGCAGTAACAAAGCATGAGTAGAAATACCTGTATGTGAAAACAAAAGATGAAGAAATAATTTTAAAAAATGAAATTAAATTAATAGTATGCATTGAGAGCCAAGGACAGGAGCAGCAGCAAAGAAGTAAACAGAGGAAATGTGGCTTGTACCAGAACTGTGCTGTGGATTACTTTTTAGATACAGACAGCCTGTGATGAGACCAGAACAGAGATGACTCACAAACACAAAATAACTGCACTGTGATAAAATGAAGATGAGAAGAAGGTTGCAACACATTTATATGTGCTATTTCATTTCCTTTCAATAGAATGACAGACCACAGACATACGATAATCAAAATAAAGGAAATATTGACAATGCTCAGCAGTCTGGCTTTAGATTTCACGTGAATCAAATAAGGTAGAGCATGAAGCCGATATCTCAAGTGACATAAGTGCCTGTCCAAAACAGTGTCTGTCATCACCCATCAAGAAGAAACCAGAAATCATAGTGAGACATCAACAGCTAGCATCCCTTGTTTTCTGTGCCACCAAAATAACAGACTACCTGGACTCTTATGTTCTAGTATTGTGGCTGTAATGATACCCACTGTGAGTGCATAGATAAACCTACTTCAGAAACTAACTGAAAGGAAAATCATCTTTCCCGAGGTCTTCCATTCTCAATAAATAATTCCTGTAACTGTATTATACTCAGTAATCCATAATCAGAGGCCTTGAAAAGGATTCCAGATTAGAGACACATGATAGCTGATGTGAAACAGAATGTACCTGAAGAACAAAGGGGGTTTTATTCTAAAGAAAAACAATAAACATCTTTTAAACACAGACATATTAAATAGCTACTACAAAAAAAACCTGTTCTAGGCAAAGTAAAAAAAAAGTGAGTAACAATGAATAAAAAGAAATAAGTTGAATACAGAATTTTTTGCAACTACTAGAACGCTTTGCTAATTTTTTATGTTTGGTTGTTTTTATTCAGTTTAGAAATGGATTTTCTAGTTTCATCTACTTGCTGATTTGATTTTGTACAATATTGATACAAAATACAAAAACATCAAAGCCTAGAACATGTGAAGAGATAAAAATCCAACTGTAGTCTGAAATGCTAAAATAAAAGGAGACTAGAGCTTTGGTCCTGTTTTACTAAACAGTAGCTCCGAGGCAAAAGGAATTTTTAATCACCACCACCTACGCCCTAACAAAGGAATCTGACTTTCTTGATAATCTGGAATCCATAAAGCAAAGAGGCAGGGAGGAAGAGACCCATGTGCATTACAGGGCTACGAGCAAGGCAAGGGAGAAGAAACAGGGTCTGTATGCATGTGTGCGTGTAATGCACGAGGGCTGGTGAGGAGAGGGAAAAGTTGGACACATGGAGAGACGGAATCCGTGGAAGACGTCTGGCTCTTTTGAGTGGAATGCCCAACAAGAGGAGATGGCACAGTCAGAAGCAGAACAACTTGCAGAGGCACAGAGACAAATCAAAATGGAGGCTGGAAACTTAAGAGGATAAAGTAAGAGAGACAAAACCTAGAGAAGCAGAGAGGGGTCTGTGTGAAGAGAAACTGTAGATAGACAGAAGGTGGCTTCACTAACCAGTAATAATGAAAACTTATTTGACTGGAGAAAAAAAAAGAACCGAATAGAAAACAAAGCCAGATAGTCACTATCGCTGCACCTTATCTCTAATTGGAATTTGACTGACCCTTTTTTTTTGTTGTATTGATTTTGGACAGCATACAGTAAAGACTCAGGATGTCACTGCTAGATAGGACTCAGATCTGAAATCTGCTCACAAAAGACAGCTACAGAGGATGCACAATGCAACCAGTGGGTCAGATCATGCAAAACTTTATTAAAGTTTTAGGGACTTTCTAAAAAGAAGCAATTAGAAAAAACCCATGAATGATCTCTATAGATCCTCCAGAAGTAGGAAAGAGAAAAAACCACACCAAAATAGAAAATGCAGCAGTTGAACTGCACAATGTAAAACTAAAAGTTCAGATATTTCTCAGCATCAGTCAACATTCCAAGCCTGCATATGAAATCAGTGGCACCTCAGGGACAGGAGGTCTAATCTAAGGCTCCTAGTAAGCCATGATATACATGTACTTCAGCTGCTCTTAGCATCTGCTCTCCTTTATCCAAGAAGATAATTAATTTAGGAGAAAAACTGAAGATAATATGGATATTGTATTTCATATTAATAAATAAATTATACACATCTCAGTCTCAGGACAGAATTTTTAGTTATAAATGGGTTTACTGGCTCCAGTGCAAGTAACAAGAGAAATGCACAAAGCCAGCTGTGATTTGGTGCTATACCCTGAATTATCACCACATGATAGAAAGTAAGAGCAATCCCACAAAAGTAATTTAAGATTTAGTAAGTTGTATCAGTTCCTCAGCACCACCTATAATGGATCTGTAGGTACTTCTTCACTTTATGGCCTGGAGCCCTCTTTTCCAAGAAAAGCCAAGAAGTGAGCCTTGTAGGTCAGGAAGACACCAGGCTTTATTTGCACATGTTTCTGACATAACACATCCTGTGGAAGTTTAGAAGTGCTTTAAAATACAGAAAGTAGCAATGGAGTCACATTTCAGAAGAAGAGGAGTGAATAAACCAAGCCAGACTAACGCCAGTTGCAGGCAGGACAGCATGAATAGGGTTCAGGTGTAACCCTAGAGCTTGGGTTAAGAATCATAGAATCCCTTGGGCTGGAAAAGCCTTCCAAGATCAAGTTCAACCTTCGACTAAACACCACCATGCCCAAGAAACCAGATCTTGAAGTGCCAGGTTTAGTCCTTTTATAAGCACTTCCAGGGGTGGTGGCTCTGGGTACAGGCACGACAGAAATGGCCATGCTCATCCCGGGTGTGCCCAGGAGTCAGGGCAGTTCACATCGAGCAGCGCCATACCTAATTATTTGTCACCTCTTATTTGTTTCTGCATCAGTGGCACAGGCAATTTACATCCCAAATGATACAGAACAGACCTTTACATGTCATCCAGCTGCAAAGACAGAAGTTCTGACCTTGCTGAACTGTCCCTTGGAAGCCAGCTACACATGTCTAGATATAAGCTGAGCATAGCTGAAACCAAATTCTGACAATCTTCCCATGCTATTAGATTACTGGATATTTTCATAGCTGTTTACATGTATAGCATATAGCTCTGCATCTTTTGCCAGCATTAGAACATATTAAAACCAGTTAGATAAAACAAGGGACGCAAACTCACTGTTAAGTTAAAAAGGAAGTTGCCTTTTTTAAAAACATGTATCTATTATCAGAAAGGAATTCTAGGGAGGTATGAGGAAGGCACACTGGTACTCCAGTGAAATGCAATGAATTAGCAGAAGAAGGAAAAATGTCTATAAATATACACTGGGGAGGGGGCGTAAGAATCAGATCAGAGCAGATCACTGCTGTCAGAGCAGATCACTGTTATCAGAGTAGATCACTGACAGAACAGACTAAAAATGGTCTACAGCCACAGAATGGATAGGGAGACAAGAGACAACTGCTGGGAAACTGTTTAGAACTGTCTGAAGCAAGGATCCGGTACAGGAAGATCATCTAGTTTTCATAATATCATAATATATAATATCCTCATCATGGATCATATTAGCATAATGCATATGCTAGAGGAAGCTATATTAAGACTCTGTAAAAGACAAGACAGACACTTCAATTGCCTATATTTGAATGCCTGACATAGCAGAAATAAAATTATTCCAAAATATTTTTAGTGTTTTAATTTTAACTATGTTGGTTATAAAAATGTTTAAATATATAGAAACCCAAAACAGAAAAAGTAGGCTACCAACTTGAGATTAAACATTCCAGCTTCAAAAAGGAGCAGGTCACAAAACATGTAACTTCAAGCTTCATTCTACTACCCTGAATCAAGCACTGGAACACACAAAGATGTTTGCATCTACTTTTAATTAGACAAATCTTTCCAGAGAGAGCAGGTGCAAGCATGATGACGGTGCTTATCCTGCAGACTCTTTGCTGGAGGGACAGAGGTACCGTGGAAGATTCTACAAGATAAGCTGCTGAAATAGTTGTATAAAGTGGTAACTGCACCACAGGACTCCACATCTATCCTCAAAACACCCCATTCTAGAACATACATTTCAGGGACAGGCCAAGTTCTTACCTCTAAATTAAATTCTCCTTTCATGACTAACTAAGATTCAAGTAAATTAACATAAAGTAGGAGAAGAAAGAATGTTGTAGCTTAGTATTGCTTTTTGCATCTTATAGATTACATTTGATCTTGATTTGTTCTTCCCCTAAAGGAAGAGGAAAAAACATTCAGATTTCTAATGGGACTCCTGCAGTTCCTTTTTGATTACATGGGAGATTGAATGATAAATTATAAGCAAATGAAAATGCAGTTAAATGATCTTGAGTATTGCAATGAATTAAAGCCCACTTTGTAATTCATGATCATTAAAAGAGAAGTTGAGGCCAGAAAGACAACAGTCAGAAAAGGTAAAAGAGAAGGGCATTTTAGTTTCTTTTTTTCCCTTTTTTCATGAAAAAATGCTGAGTTCATTCTGAAAATAAAAGAACAAGAAGCAGGCTCTGTAGCCCCTTCAGCATTTCCCTGATAAATCTTCTCCACACCCCAAGAAAATTTAGCATCCATTTGTCTCAGGCTGTCAGTCTGGACTCTGGCAGTATTCCAGGCAGTCTTTCTGATCACCATATAAATTTGCTAAAAATGAGCAGTTATGAAAACTCCTTATGCCCCATGAGGCTTTAAGAGACAATGGCAAATTGTTCTTTTGCTGTTCAGAATACCAAAGCAGCTCCTCATAATTACTTCTCTTTCTTCAGTTTTAAGGTCAACAATTCAAGATAAAGCACAAAAATCCCACTGGGACAACAGACACAGAGAAAAGAAAAATTAATAAATTAACACAAAAAACCTAAGTATAATGCTCAATTTTTCAGATTGACTTAGCATTACAGGAAAGTAACACTCTTTCCTACACAGCACTATAAACTCTTACACGACATTCTGTTGTCATGTGGGAACCACATCTGGCAAAGGTTTATCTACATTGGAAAATTCCAGTGGTTGCAAATACGCAGCAATCCTCCCTGAACAGCTTTAAAACTCATGTTGCACATTTACTACATTACTTTTCAGTCATGTCAGTCAAGTCCATAGGACAATACAAACTCACAGCTCTGTATTACCATCAAGCATTCGGCAAGTCTCAATATACAGGGTTCCTTTCCCCAAAATACATTAGCAATTCTTATTTTAACTTCTATTCTTCTTAGGGTAAACTTTGTACTTAAAGTGTACCACAACAGATTATAAAAGGTTATTTTATTCAGTTATGAAACAGTGCAGTATTCCTATTTTTAGATCAGAAGATACCAGAAAAAAAACTCCACCAAATGTCACTTTTGCAACAAACCTTATCAAACCCACCTTAGAGAGCATTTCATTATAAAGCAGTAAAATTTAAGAAGATTATTACAAAGAAAATAACTTATAGCAACGTATATAATGTTCCGAGTCCTTCAAGATACTAACATGTTGCAACAGTCTGATTTATCTAAGCAGCAGTCTTTTTAACAGTCTTAATATTTTCAAACTACAAACAACAGTTCTCATAGACAAAGAGTCATAAATCATACAAGAAGAGGAAATCTCTATGGTAAGTCCTCCATCAACAACAAAATGTTGTAATAGAAAGATAATTTTCAAGTAGAGTTGTTTTCTCATTTCTTAGTCTACTAAAAATTTCATGGAAGTGAACCAGGCCACTGTAAAATTCAGGGGTTTTTATTATTACATAGTAGTTGAAAAGCCATCCAGCAACGACAGCATTGGTCCCTTATAAAGATCTGGGTTGTCTATCCTTTTAGTCAGTATCTCAATGTCATTTAGGTAAAGAAGAATAAAATTAATTATTTGCAAGAGCGCCTTAAAGGCAAATTTATCCATTATGCAATCACAAAAATTTATAAACCATCTGCTTGGCTTGATTCCTTTTTCACAGAAGCTAGCTAGCATAACTTAAGCCTGCAAATCAGATTTGTGTATAGATCTCAACTTACAAATACATAAAACTTTTATAAGAAAAATAGTAACAGTTTATTGATTCATTTTCCATGGCTATATTGGTAATTTTGGGAAGGTGAGGAAAGAAAAGGCAGGACAATTTGTTTAGGATTAAAAAGAAAAAAAAATCTTTTAGCAACTCTCTTTGCAAATTCCTGAATGGTGATTTTGGTCACATTTCTTGCATACATGTAACTTTCCATATACACATAAAGGAAATTGCTGCTATATACATTTTAGCTTCTGTTTATATATTACAAAGAACATTTTATTTTATTTATTTTTACAACAATTAATAGCTCATAGAAAGGAATACTAAATCTAAATTCCACAAAAAAAAAAAAAAAACAAACCCATGCACAAGATGTCCCTTTCCACTTGCAGAGAAACCTGCAGAAAGACCTGTAGGACAAGACTCAGGAGAGAAGAGACCTGGCCCTCTAAAAACCCAGCCAATGGCAGGGAGATCAGATGCATTTTCCTATATGTGCACCCCTTAAAGAGAGACCTATATAACATACATATACATTATACTAAGACCTTTCCCTTAAGCCTTGATAGGTGGATTGCAGAAAGGATCAAGTCTTTCCTTCTGTACTGGAGTAGTCTATGATGGTTTGACATTGGGAAGACATGTACTGTGAGATCAGCACAGCCAACAGCAAGCGAACAGTAAGTAAAGGATGTTTTTTTCTTGCTAATGTGTAGTTAGCTGTGTTCAAGGCCAGACCGGATGGGGCTCTGAGCAACCTATTCTACCAGAAGGTGACCATGCCCATAACAGGGAGTTGGAACTGGATGATTTCCAAGGACCCTTCCAACCCAAACCATTTTATGATTCTATAAACCCATGACATGCCACATTGTCTATTTCAGTTAATCCTTCCTACATCACCCATCTTGACATTTCTTCATTACTCTGGTTCTTCTTCCTACAGGACACTCATAGGACATGTCACTTACCTTAACACTCCCCACACCACCCCCCAAGAAAAGGGTCTGCTGCAAAGGGAAATTGTCTTTGACAATTTTGTTTCTCTGTTAATTGCTGGCAACATTTGGGCTATTTTTGCATATAACAAAGGATGGACACATAATTAAAGATGCATCTGCAACCTTTCTTTATGTTTTCATTGATGCCTTTATCCATATGCATGGTTTTTAATCCTATTTACTCTTGCAACAAAGATATCTCTGCAGAGCCAGTTTATGACAGAATCACTAAGAGACTAGCACCTCTCTATATAAAGTGGTAAGTTTCAACACACATTTCTAACGCCTGAATAAATTAAGACTCTGATTCGAAATCAGAATCTGGAATGCAAATCAGAATTAACTGCTATGGAACCAGACCACAGGAGTCTCAAAAGACACAGTAGGTGTACAGCCTACATGTACTTGTGATATAAAAATGGCAGAAAATCTGCAAGCATTAGACAGCAGTCAGAAAACACAGGAGAAATCCCTTGTTTTATGCAGATGCTTCTAATTTTATCCTCAGGGAAAAAACTGTCAGACATTCACAAATTATATGTCTTCTCAGCCATACATTCACAGGGTACAATTCTAAGTTAAAACTTGCCCTTTTTAGTTATTAAACAGAATGTCAGAGTTAAACTGCTTAAACACCTTCAAGCATAAACACATTTAAGACAAAACAAGGAAGATACTGAGAAAGTTTAGTGTCAAGTGGAAGACAAGTTTACCACTATCCTGTTACTCAAAGGCAGTTCTAAATAACAGAGCACTATTAACTATCATTTTTTGTAATCTCATCCAAATTTGTCATTAGAAAAAAAGAAAAACAGTAACATCAGAATCATTGCTTATCTACTCAACTAAGTGATTTGACTTTTCTCTGGTATCCTTATGTTTTCTGGTGATTTGGTCAGTCTCTTGGTGTGCCAAGATGTAAGAGCACATGGGGAAGTGTGATGGCTTGAAGGCAGCTTATGGGGGTGAGCAGGCAAAGCAGCCAGCCCAGGGGGTTTACAGACCACTGAAACAGGGCAACAATTCTGTTTGCAAGAAGCTTCTTTCCGAAGCAAATTCAAACCCAAGAACGTTTGGATAGACTTGAACTGCAAAACAAGCATAAGCATCAGCAGGAAACTCCCACTCATTTCCTCCTCAATTGCGTTAGTATGTTTCAACAACTTGTGCCCTGAAAAACCTGAACCAGAATGAAAAAGGTGTTAAAAAAATCAGGATTTACTTTTATCTTCAGAGATGTCTGGAGAAGCTGATAACTAAAGGTACCCCTTAAAACTGAGGACACTGCTTCCAGTCTCCATTTTAATAGAGTTAATCGTGCATACAAATATAATAATCTAATATAATCTAATTTAATAAAGACAGAAAACTCCACAAGGTCAAATATTTTGGCAGTGCTCTCATTCTACAGCCAGTATTCAAGAATTTATAAGTAATCTAAGTCTTCCTGAGTAAAATGGTTCTTAAAGCAGCTTGCTGTATAATTCTGAAGACAAATTCAGTGATATATAAAACAAATACAATGTTGCATATTAAGCAGTACTAGAGGCTACTAAACCAACATGTTTTCCAGATGCTGAGAAAATCAACAAAGAAGTAAAATTGCCCAAAAGCTGTTATCATCCCAACGATTTGAAACTCATTCCAGCCATTGCTGAATAAAATTAACTTGATTCCAAAAATAAATCAAGAGCAACATAAAAACCAAACAATACATTCTGGTAAAGAAAAAAATGTATATTACTAAAGGTGACCCAAACATGATTTATTAAAATTGAGACATTACCCAGACACGAAGTTTCTTTATATACTTTTTAATATTCACTATCTAACTCTATTGTTAAAGGCAATACCATTTAACATCTCATCAGGAGAATAATGAGGCCTCTGTTGTCTTTGAAGGCTACAAAAAATCTTTTATAAGATTTGTGGAGCTCAACCACTCCAAAGCTGGTAGAACCCAGCATTTCCAAAGATTTGCAACACAGGTGACTCTTGAGGTCAGTCACAAGAATACAGAATAAGACAAATAAAAAACAATACATTTCACATTATGGAAACAATGAAACCTATGGAAATATGCTGCGAAAAAAAGAAAAATCCAATTACCTGGAACAAGTTCCATAACGATATATATAGGCTGTCGTTGAGTGCAAACTCCTATAAGTTTTACAATATTAGGATGATCATATTGTTTGAGTATTCTGCAAAATACACAAGAAGTTTATTACATTAATAAACTTCATTGTACAGGCTGAATAAACATTACAGGAAAATATCTTAAACCTTTAAAGTCACCTTAATAAAAGATGTCGTTATTGTTTTTAAAGAAAAAATATCATTATTGTAATTAAAATTGATGTAACAAATGAAATTAAAATCATAACTGATTCACTAATAAATTAAAATTATTCTTTATGTAATTTTACCATTTGTCTATGTGACATTTATTTACATAACTGAAAAACAGCCTGACAGGTTTGCAGTTTCTTAAGAACCCTTGTATTTAATTAGAATTTCAGTGGTGGACCAGAAGCAGAGCTACATCAAAACAGCATGCACAGCGTGCCTGTATGCTTCCCTGCTGCACTGTTCAAAAGCACACTTGTTCCAATTTTACTTTGAGAGATTAATTAATACAATAACTTTTAGAAGACTATAAGGACAGCAATTTTGAGAATTAAATGAAAACATTTACATCTTTTGACACAATGCTTTAATAAGAACATTTCCAGACTAAAACAGCATGCCATGATTTGTAAGTGAAATGAAGAGCAAGAAAAATTCTACAGAGACCTTGTAACTTAAATGTTCCTTCTGATATTTGCTGACTCAAACAACCTCCTCTTTTTCCCTTTTTTCCTAGGATCAAGAGTAAAATACTAACCTACCTGGTACATACACATTTAGCAAGAAATAACACATTCCATTTTTTCAGACCATTTTTCCCATTAATGTCAAGCTGCTTAACAAATGACACATCTCTGCCGTTGCCAAGTTACAAGTTTTTAAAAATTATTAAATATGTAGGGTGGCTGATCTTCCTTCTACAAATGCAGATAGTATCTTTTACTTTTCAATACTGATCATACTAGTTTGGAAGTGGAAATGAAAATATATGAAGCTTCATAGCAAGAAGGAGCAAGGTAATTTAAAAATTATGACATTTATCTGAAGACACCCTGGAGGTCTCAGAACCTACCTATGCACATCAGCTGACACGCAGAATACTTTGCACATTGTGTCATGATTGTAACTTGAAAAATAAGCACATAATCTCATGTTGATTAACACAGTATAAAATACCTCTACTGGCGCAAACTCTTCTTACATGAAGAAAATTACTAAATGGGGTCTATACCACACTAAGAAAAGTAATCTGGGCACATTTGATCACCTCTATTAGCCATTCATGTAAGGCAGCAGTTAGGCCTGGTATAATCACACTTAACAACATCTTTCAGTCTTCTTACCCCAATCCTCATGGCACATCATGGAAGTACTTAAGACAACAAAATTTTATTTTATAGGCATGGCTTGCTTAGTCAAAGAAATGGTTTCAGTAAGTGCAGATGCTATTGCATTCATATGTTAAAAATGCCAATGTTTAGTTACCAGGGCAACAGTTGCGGAATGTACTGGGGGAGAGAAAAGAAGGAAAAGTTTGACTACTGCTTTTTTAAATTTTTCAGAGGGTCGGGTTTTGTAAATGCATCTGGGGATAAAAACTGAAAAGAATTGCCACAAGTAATTTTAGAGAACCTACCTGGCTTCTGACAGAAATTTTATTTTCAGTTCCTGAGGAAGATCTTCTTTGCAAGTTTTTACAGCAACAGGAGTTTTATCCTTTAATGTTCCTTTATACACCTCACCAAAATTACCCTGAAATCAGGGGGGAAAAGATCATTGTAGGTAAATAAAATCTTAACAAATTGCCAGAAAAAATAACGCAGACAGCTATTGAAATGGGAACAGAATTTTGAAATGTGTTTATGATGCCAAATGAGATTTTCTTCCAGTATCTGCCCTAACCAAAGTTGTTCACTCTGTCATAGTACATGTATTACATAGACACAGCATATGAGTTCTGGTTTGACCTTGCAGGAAAGAGGAAAAACTGCCATTAATTAAGTAATTTGAATTTTCTCATAAAACCTCTTAGTAACTTTTCAAATCAACTGACACTGACTGTAGTATTTTGTTCTTCTTATTCTTACTCCTGCACTCTTTCATTTTCACACTACTGTATTTCGTGAATAGTTTTTAAACTTGCAGTCTGGAAGAGACCAAAAACTGATCTCAAAAATTGTAACAAAAATAACATAAACATTCTCATATATAAGAAAGAATAAATACAAAATACAGATAATAAAAAAATTAGTATTATTTTTTATCATAAATTAAACCCACTGCAAAATTTATTGTTGTGTCTGGTAATCTAGAATTTCTTAAAAGCCAAGATCAGCACTGCTCTATAATAGCAAATCTGTAAGGCTTCCATTTGGACAAAACTTTATAAAGCAGCTCCTTTTATAGTCAGACATTTTTGGTAGAGAACAACATACTTGCAAGGCAAGTTAGGTTTTGTTTAAGGTTTCATAGAAGAAAAATGAAGTAATAAATACCACAAAAGTCTCCACCAGATGCATTCTTGTTTAATAAAAACAAAAGGAAAATTAATTAGGACCCAAATTGAAAGAAGAAGGATATTTTGAAGTATAAATAACTGCTATCAATGAAAAAACCCTCAAAAGAAGGAAACAAGGAAAAAACTATAGATCTCATACTCCTAGTTAAGTTCTGTATTTCCCAAAGAATAAGCACAACTCAATTTTGAAACTATGTCTGATTTATTTCCACACACACTACACTTCTGTGCCCTGGTATCTGGGGCTACATGTGACTTCAAAAAAGTCTGCTGGAAATGTTTTCCTTCCTTTCCTGAATGATGAAGATTTTATTACATCATGCAGCTGAATTTAGTGTTGCCAAAGCAAGATGACAGAAAAGGGGAAAAAAGGAACTCACAGATGGAAAATAGTAACATGCTTCCAGTAACCAGGGAAGAAATGTAGGGCTGAACATGTCACAGAATTTTTTTCTGTACCCAGGGGACAAGGAAGATGTAACTGGCAAGTGAAGCTTAGGATCTCTGACAGACTTTCTAAAGCACTTCCAGAGGCTGGCACACTACCTCTCAGTTCTGAAATGGCTTCAGGCACCCAAGGTGAGCAGCTGAGTTGCTCTCAGTCCACTTTTCCTCTACCCTTCTGATCAGAAGTATTTAACAGTGAAATCTGAACCCACCCTAAGCTTTATTTAAATCTTGAAAATGCTTTACTTCTTTATTGACAATATTGAAGTATTATTAGATACATGATTTTTAGCACACCACATTTCTATTATGCCATTTTCATTATCTGGGGTATTAGAATTAATGCTGAGTAAATAAACTGACCAATCACTCCTGAGGTGGAAGAAAATCTTCATATTTTCTAAAGCTTGCATCTTTTACACATTAACATTTCATTATTTTCTCCTCATCTTTTCCAGGCCACTCAAGGTTTTGCAGACTTTTGGTTTTCTTACTTCTGTGGTGAATGGCTATAGTTCATTTCAAATTTTGTCATACAGATGCCAATGTTCATGTCATTCTTGTCTTTTTTTATTATTACAACATCTTCTTAGAGATGAACGCATAAGATTCATGCTGTGCTCCAAGAAAGTTTTTAGCCTGTTCTGTATTTTTTTAATAACATCCTTCTATAATCACTTTTAAAATTCTGAGTTGCCTTTAATGAATGTTAAAAATGTTTTGTGCCAAAAATATGCAATACACATGTAAACTGAACTTACTAAAAATGCTTTTCAAATTGTCTTAACTACCTTTACACATTGAAACTAATTCATATTTATTTTTTAACAAGTCAAACAATTTTTATGGCTGGAACATTTTTATTTTTCTCCCTTGATACTACCCTATTTAAGAATGTGAAGATCCTGCACTACCTGCATTTTATGAAGGCACAGCTTAATAATGTCATACTTTTTGTCATATTACACTGCCAAAGAGATTTCATCCCAGGTAACAGAAGTTTATGGCAGTATTTCATTCCCCCACTTTTTAAATTTCTTACTGATTTTTTAGTGTGTATCATAGTAAGAAGGCAATTACTGCTTTGATTTGTCTCTTCCTCATTTAATCTTATTTTTTTCAGTTTTTGGAAAATCTTTTCAAACACCGTGTCCATAGTAGCACCCAAAATGCTCTTTGCAGGTGAAAAGGTGCCAAAGATGTGAGGAGTTTGACTGATTTTAAAGACTTGTAATAGTTTATGAACTACACAAGAATTAATATAATACTAATAAGATAATAAAATTATCTAATTTCATTAATGAATGAGTGAACATAATCATGCACAAGCAATTAGCATTTGTTTTGAGAAATAATGATTTAGTCATCTCATCATATCAAATTTTATACACAAATACATAAACATACACCTGTTTCTCTATATGTTTTTATTTATGTTTTGCAACATTTTTCTCAGACTACAGGAAGTAAAATAGCCCCATCATGCTTTATAGAAATCTAGTTAGCTCAAAACCCTTCCAAAAGAGAAAAACATGTATGCTAGTTAAATACTTTCAGCACAACCATTATAATGTTTACTAGCAAGTGTGATTTACATCTGTTTAAAGCATAAGACTGTCTTGTGTATTAGCATTAAAAAATGACATAAAAATTGCATATCACAGTAATTTAAAAGAAAAGGTATACAGAAATAGCTTAATGATTACAGCATACTTACTCAAATGTTATTTAGCTCACTTTATTACTTACTTTGCCCAGTAATTCCCCCAGTGTGACATCTTCATGATTGAGAACCCATTTCTTATCCTATGAAGAGGAAAGCAGAATTTTCAGTCTGTTCAAATATGCAAGATACATTTCTCTAAGATATATTTCAGAAATGGCACTGAAGAAGTATTACATTTAGAACACTCAGTCACAAGCATACCAAGAAGTTTTAAAGCTAAGCATTTATAATTCAAGAGTTTAGAAATCTTTCTTGCTATACAATAAAATAGTGAGTGATATAGTATAGTAAATTTTTATTAGAAATGAGGCCTACAACATGATGGTATGGAGATAGATGAGCATTATGTAAAGTTTCACATAAGCTCTGGAAATTATATTTAGCATCCTGGTTTTAACAACTTGTCAAATGAAAATTAGATAAGAAAACTTTATTTTAATATATGAAGTAACTTATTACTAAATAAAAAAACTCCTGTATTTTTCTTCTCAGTGTGCACGGAAAAGAACTCATCTTTTGACTTCTGAACAAGACACATATTTGCTTCTCTTAAATCTCCTCTGGTAGTTGGAAACAACTGCTTGAAAAGATAACACATGCCAGATAAAGCATTTTGTCCAGGCATTGACCATGCCCCTGCACTAGTCACTGGTGTCCAGTTCTGGGCCTCTCAGTTCAGGAAAAACATTGAAAGGCTGGAGTGTGTCCAGAGAAGGGAACTGAGCTGGAGAAGGGTGTGGAGCATAAATCTGATGAGGAGCAGCTGAGGGTGCTGGGGGTGTTCAGAATGGAGAAAAGGAGCCTGAAGCCAGGTGGGGTCAGCCTCTTCTGCCACATCCCAAATGAAAGGACAAGAGGAAATGGCCTTAAATAGTGCCAGGGGATGTTCACATTAGAAATCAGAAAAAAATTCTTCACTGACAGAGCGGTTAGGAATTGAAGTAAGCTGCCTAGGGAGGCGGTGAAGTCACCCTCTCTGGAGATTTTTTGTCGAACATGAATTCAGCAAAGCAAAAAAGGGATGGATATCATTGCTATTGTAATTTCTATGCTTTTATCCCTAAGTATAATGTCACAAGTGTGCATTCTGTAGACTCTCTGAATGCCTTCATGTCATGGGTTGCAGTGCAAAATGTAATCAAAAAAGGTATTCCATCACCATCTGTTGGAAATGGGGGGGTGTAATCTTCTCTCNCCCATCTGTCACCACTGGAGCCTCAGCGGAGGGCTGCGCCTTTCTACAGGATCACTGCTTCAACAGAGCCACACCTGCTGCTCCAGGAGGACTGCAGCCACCTTTCCAACTGGACTGCTACCAACACCCTGACCCACAGGGTGTCACCTTGTACTCTGACTCTGTCAGTGGATTTATGGGTTTTTTTTTGTAATATTGCATGCCTGTTTTATTCTAGTTCTCCTAATAAAGAACTGTTATTCCTATTCCCATATCTTTGCCTGAGAGCCCCCTTAAATCTAAAATGATAATAATTTGGAGGGAGGGGGTTTGCATCCTTCAATCCAAGGGAGGCTCCTGCCTTCCTTAGCAGACACTCCACTAACCCAAACTCCCAGCACACAACACCTCTCAGCCCTACCCCAAGAATTCCTGGACCACTCCACCATGCTGCATGATGGAAACCAACCTTTATTACTGCTCTTCCCTGGGTGGAAAACTGTGAGACTTAGGAAGAAATTCTCAATATACAATCATTTATTTTTCCCTTGATACGAAGATTATTGCTTGAAACTACTGTCTCACTGATCAAACATCATATGAAATTTATTTCCTTAATCTGCTTTTGATACTTTTTGCTGAATGAATGTCACATTCAGAAGCTGTTATACTACAAATAGATAGGAAGGGGCATCAAACTGCACACTCTTTTAATAATAATACTCAAGTTTAGGAGAACAATTTGCAAAAAAAGCTGTAAAAAAACCAAACCCATAAAAACGACAACTTAGCGGTATTAACATAACCGTTTTTAACATCAAAATAAGAGTGGTAAAGCCAAAAAGTTAAAGAATTAAAATTTAATTGATTTTTTACTGCTTAACTCCAAGGATTCTGTACTTCAGTGAACAATTTTTTAAATAAATTGACAATATGACATTTCAAAAGCTTGTTTATGAAAGAAAATATTGAATATCTCTTCAAGAACTAACCAAAGAAAATAACACCATTACTCGAATCAAATGATCTGTTGAAGGATTTCTCATCATTGTATCCGTACATTAACCATTACCTGTACTTTTTATGAAAGCCTTCAGTCATTTCTTATACCACTTTGCTCATTCATTAATTTATTGTGGTTCTGCCGATTTTTCACAATCAAAGAATTATTAAAAGTGTGATCAGCTTTTTTTGATATAACTCATACAAACTGCACAAAAGTAGTTTCTTCAGCAGATAGTAAGAAAAACATTTAACAGAAGAGAGAGTCATGTACATCATGCCAGTGTAAAATTCTGGCACTAAAAAAGAAACCAAAAAAAAGAAACTAAATTAGAAGAAATTTTCTAATTTGCAATGTGTTAATATTAACATGATATAGATATCAACTTAAATAGCGTTCATTGCCATTGGTTCATATAATTGCCTTTAATTAATAAACTATAATATGAACAGTAAAGGCAACAATTACAGTACATTCTACTGCAAGTTTGTTGTCTCACTACATCTGCTTGAATTGCCCTGAGTTTAATATGCCATCATTCAATAGTCTGAATAGTCAATAATTAAAGACATCAATAAGGCACACAAATCAATGGATAAGTACTAGCATATCATAAACAAAGGTTATGAAATAAAGTCACATCTCTGTCTGATCATGAAGTTCTTCTCTAAGTGCTTAATTCAGACTGGGAATAGAATGCAAGCTTTTTACCTGTTGTCAAATGCCATTACGCTACAGATTAATCATGTGTGCAAAAGATACTGAAAAAGAATGTGACAAAAGAAATGTACAGCAAAATGAGACATAAAAAACATTTTTGAATGTAGGTATAGACCAACACACTTTAATGCACATCAGTCCAAGTCATATAGATTTTCATTTCAATAGTTAGTTGCTTGTAAATCAAAATGGAGCAAATCCAGCACATTTTTGTACCTAATCAAACTAATCAGAATACAGCGAACAGAGCTCCTGAGACTATTAATGCCCATAACAATTTCACCCAGAAGGAAGCTGTTTATGATGCAGCCCTCTTCTTGTGACACCACTATAAATCTCTTCACCTCTCTTTACTCCTGTTAATTTAGGACCACAGAATACAAAAGCACTTCCGAAAAATTCAGTCACACAAATTAGCACTTGAATATACTAATTTGTAAACTTAATTATATACCTTATTTCCAAGTAGAATTACATGGGAAATCCACAAGCTTTACCACATTCTATTTTATTTCTGTCCTTGGGCTTCCCCCAGGAGGAGAAGCTGAATTACATGAACATCAAACTTGAAGCACAGGTTTACTAATAAGATATTGGGAATCCTATCAGTGTATCTTATCTTTGGAGGTACTGCTACATCTGTTGGTCAAACACTGAGAAACATGCTGTCAACCAGTCAGTTCCCAACGGGGAGAACACGGCCAGCCTTGACAGTTACCCTTCACAATAGCCAGGTACTTGATAATAGACATCACACTGAAGGTTATTATATGCAGCAGCTTGCTAGTGACTACCTTTCCAGACTCTGTGCAACTACCCAGCACGCTTGTCTGATTTCAACAAAGACAAGCATTTTCAAGAAGGAGTTATTTCAAAAGTTAGTTGTAACCGACAAAAACCAAACCCCAAACAGATCAGTAACTAAAGAAAAAAAATTTTCAGTTGAGAAAAGATACACTTAAAAATTATCAGAAATGTCTCCTTTTACACATAAAATAAAGTGTTCTGGGTATACATTATTATTTTCCTGCATATGCAGCATTCCTTTTATAATGTTAGGGTGTTTCATGGTTCCCTAGACCATGACAAGGTTCAAACCTTGAACAGCTAGCAAAGAATCAATTGCTCATCAATCCTTACTTCAGTGAACATACAGTGGAGTTGTGTGCAAGCCACTTAAAACAGCATCAGCCAGCACAATTTGAACAGCAGCTGGTCGTTGTAGAAAATGGAATCTTATTTTTCCTTTTATGCGCTATGAGACTGAGAACTATTACACTATTACACTAAACATCTTCAAAATATTTAAATGCTGTTTTTCTCCTGCCCATCTCCCTTCATTAGGAGAAACTACATCAAAGAGATCACAAAATACTATACCAGGAAGAAAGCTTACAAATTATATGCAGTAAATTATAATAGCTTTCAATAAAATAGAAAACATGACCACAAAGTAATACTTAGTGTTCAAATTCCCTTAGCATTATTTTTCTATAATTCTCAGTAAAAAATTCAATCATTAAGAATTCTAAAATGGTACTTTTTCAAATTAAAAAACAGCAGTAAAGCAATTAGATGGTAAACTTTTAAAAACTGATGTTTTGACAATTAGGTATGAATTTATAAGCCTCAGCTTAAATACTTGGTTCTAAAAATCTCACCATTTCTAAAAGGAAAGAGAAAAGAGAGGGGGAAAAAAAGCTACCTGTGCTTGTATTCAGAGTCAGAGAACTAACAAACGACACCAAGATTCTTACTGAAACTCCAAAGCAAGATTTTTCAAAGAGGAAGAGTGAAGAAATCCTGATCAGGTTCCAGCACAGCATGAGTAAGTAAGACTTCTATGTTATCATCGCTGTTATTCACTCATCTCATGTTTTCTCTCACATGATGTACTCTTCCTAGTCCAGAAGGCCCTATCTATAGTAAATACTGTCACTGTTTTTCATCTTAATTGTACATGCAACAAAAGTGAAAAAGGATAAAAAACTCCAGAGGCTGGAAACTTTAGTTGATTTAGGTAGCCCCAGAAGGAATCAACCAAAACCAAAACTTCTTGCTTTAAGAGAACTGAAAACATATGACTTTCCAATCTAAAGAATTTATCTGAGCACAGCTTGTGGCATTTATGAAAAACCTAAATATCCCTCCCCCTTCCCTCATCCCAGTATTCTTAATTAATCAATTAACATTCTTCTAAAAAACCTCAAAATAGAGGCATACTGTCAACATCTTAGGAGTCAAGTGCATTAACATGCATGATGCCTGTTTCATGCATGCATATTTCTTCATGTTTTAAACAGAAAAAATGCATCAAAAATACTTTGGAAAGTATTATTTGCTCTCCTTCTTCCAAGTTAAATAGGAAATATCAGTAGTATGAATTACTGCAGCTAAGAGCTATTTTTCCACATCAACAAAAATGGAAAGTTAATCTTTCATTTTCAATACTAAGGATAATTGGAGTAAAATTCTTTTTATGGCTAAGAAAATCAGAATCTTAGACAATTTTCATCAGATGGGTATTCAAATCTCACTTATCAGAATCTGATGAACCAGACAAAAAAAAAAAGTAACAGCTGTGTACATGTAGATAGGGCTTATCAGTGTGGGAATGAGAAATTGTCTTTTTAGAGAAGTACTATTTTTGATACCACCTATGCCAGTAGATCTAATGTTCATATCCATTTCATGAATCATAAACTACGTGTTTCAAGTCCTTCAGATTAAGTACAGAAATAAAGGTAGCTGGTGGAAAAGCTTTTTCATAAGAACAAGTGAGTTTTACAGGAGAGGTTTTGAAAAACCTCACTAGCAACTTCTTTAAAACTGTTTCAGAATAAAGATTTATGAGCTGTAGAAATTGTTATGGAAGCTGCTTTGCATTATTAACAGCACTGTATGAAGCCACGCTGATGAAACTCAATGTGAGCTGTAAAACAGAATAATAGCACAGACAGGTTTAGCTCCTTGGGAAAAAAGTACTATTTTATCTGACTTCTTATTGTTATATAAAAAACTCTGTGAAGTTCAACCCTCCTACTAAACCAAATTCTACATGATCACAGAACAGGAGGGGGGAATTAAGATTTGGAAAAGCTACTGTGCAATTTATAAACTGTAGATGATCTCAGATTACCTGCACCACTGTTCTGTGACCATTCTTTCCTGAAGATCAGTAGACAAAATGACTGTACAATTCAACAGACAATACCAGTTTCCCTCAGGGTTTTTTCTGCAGTACTTCCCTAAGCTTATGCTTTCTTATTCATGAAAAGGCTAAAATGATGCTGAGGATATTTCAGGAAAAATACAGGAAATAAGAAGTGAAAAAGAAAACTGAGAAAGAAAATGAAGTAGAACGTGAAATCCTTTAGCACAGGAAAAACAAAGTCAAGTTTATGTCAAAGCCATTATACTTCAAGCCCATTAAAACACATACTATTCCTGTCTACTGAAAACATTAAATTCAGCTACTAAAACAAAGTACTCTGAATCACCTGTTAACCAAATATATTCATACAGAAAATTATCAGGTCTGGATCAGATATGCCCTACAAAACAGTGAAAGTCATCTGTACACTCAAAGGCAAATAAAACCATGCGATAACGTGGTTTTTAATTTAAACATTCCATGTGATTTAAACAAAGAGGAATGGAAAAGCAGAGTCACATTATGCATGCACAACACCTCCCCAAACATTTTAATTATTAAAATAGGCTAAAATATTTTCACATATGTGCAAACACATTTTTACTTCCACCTACACATGAAAAGGTATGGCAGATGGGGCTGGGGAAACTACAGGTGTTTGTAGAAGTGTCCAAGAGAGTCTTCTTGAACTATGTAAGACACCTAACCACATACTAAGTTCCATCCTGATTTAATTTCAAAAATATCCAGTTGTGTCCAGTGGGATGATTTCTTTACCCCAGGAAGAGAAACACTTGATTCACCCCTCAAAAATAATGACTAAGTTACCGTGGTCAGCATGCATTTCAGAGTGCTACAGTTCCACATCAGGGCTCCCACCAAATTACTAATTTGTTCAAAGCAAAACCCCAGGATCCTTCATCCTACGCTTTTCTGGCCACACCTGCTCATTTTGCACTGTCTATCATCATCTTCAGATAACATGTTAAAACCACCAAACTGGAACAGAAATACCCTGTCAAAACTTCAAATGATCTGCTGTATTAGCCCGTTTGTGACTGTGAGAGTGCAGGAAAAAGGCAAAGCCACAGAGAAAAGAAACTGCAGCCTCAACTTATGAGATTTCAGCGTACGAGTGAGCTCAGCCTCATTCCAAGCAAGACAGATGTTGGCTCTGAATCAGAAGTCGTACAACATTACATGATGCCAAGAGTTTAAAAGAAGCATGCTGCACCAGGATTTTTACATCAGATGCCTACAGTTCTTCAACAAGATATTGCTAGTTTCTCATATACCACTAACTCATCATTCAGACAGCAAAAGCACTGGCAAATCTCTTAGCAGCCTATCTCAACAAGCCTATCAATGAAGGACACACAAAGGGAAGCAGCACACCCACCAAATGGCTTTGTTAGATATTAGCAGATTCTATTATCACTTTAGTAATCTTCTGAGTGCTGTCTTCAGCAATCTTTTTTCTCCTGTATTAGTGACAAAATTTTCCTGTGTGGTCTGTAGCAATCTACTCTTTGTTGATGTGCTGGTTCTGGCTGGGGTAATTTTGTTCACAGTAGCTAGTATGGGGTTATTTTGGTTTTACATGTTAAATTATTCTCTTGACAAAGAGGGTTACACATGAAATAATCCTTATGGTATGCATGTGTGCACATTCTACTCTAAAATTAAACAAGAAATGTAAACAGTGAACATGAATGTTTTGAAGAATTTACCACCTATTCTAGCAGCCGTACAAGTAGCTGAGAGGGGACACAGTCAAGATAACTGAGCCCAAACTGACCAAGGGGATATCCCATCCCACACAGCACCATGCTTAGCATGTAAAGCTGGGCAAAAAAAAAGGAAGGGGAAAATGTTTGGAGTGAAGACATTTTTCTTCCAAGTCACTGTTACATGCGATGGAGCTCAGTTTTCCTGGAAATGGCTGAACACCTGCCCAGCAATGGGAAGCAGTGAATTCATTCCTGAGCACAGCTTTTGTCTTTACCTAATAAACTGTCTGTATCTCAACCTACAACTTCTGTAGTTTTTGCCCTTCTGAATCTCTCCCCTGCCCTACCATAGGGGAAGTGAATGCTCAGCTATGTTGGGCTTAGTTGCATCTTACTGCATCTTTTGCATCTTTTTCTAAAACTCAAAACTTTGAGGATGAATTATGCAGTGCTTTCCCCAATGTGTCAAAACTCTTTTTGAATAAACTGGCCTACAATTTAGCAAATTTACTATTCATACTTTCAATTTAAAATATGATCACAAGAGGTAAGGAAAAAACATTTACGTCTACCACGTCATGGTGCCTGGAGTTGTGCTTCCTCAATTGCAGAACTTTGCTCTTCTCCTTGTTGAGCCGCATGAGGCTCCTGTCAAACCCTTTCTCCAGCCTGTCCAGGTCCCTCTGGATGGCAGCTTGACACTCTGGTGTATCAGGCCCTCCTCAAAGACTGGTCTCATCAGTGAAATTGCTCGTGCCCCATCATCCAGCTTCTTAATGAAGAAGTGGGTGAAGGAAGGATTGGACACAGTACTGACCCTGGGGGTACAGCAGTAGTTATTGGCCTCCAATTAGACTTTGTACCACTGATCACCTACCCTGTGGGGGTGATTTTGATTTTAGTAATACACTATGTAAATCATTGGCAACTCTATTAGGAAGAAATCCAAGCGACAGAAAGGATAGAACTGGTAACAGCATTTACTTCATTATGAACTAGTGAGGAAATCCATGCACTACCATCAACAGTAGCCTAAGAACTGTATTTACCTTGCAAATAAGGAAACCTGAAACCCTACCTATTCTGATCCCTGAGTTCCTCCTTAACCAATATTTAAATACATAGATCTTCTTGAGAATTCAGACACTATTACATACATCAGACACACAGATCTGATTTGAGAAAACATACCCTTCTTAACCCTGTAGCTCCTTTTGTATATATCCTTTCCTCCTCCACAGCTGAAATGTCATTTCACTCCTTTTTAGCATTTTGTTCCACTTAAACTGGTGGAGGCCAAAATACTTAAGCGACCACAAGCTACTTCACAGTACCTCACTCTGCACAATTTTAACTCTATAAAGGAATTTAAGAGCACAGACACTCATTCCTATTCTTAATCTACACTGTGTTTTTTGACCCATGAGAGCCCATGTTCAAGGAAGGTTATGTGCTTGTCAGCCACATACTATGAAAACGTTATTTGCATAAAAGTCATCCTGACTGCACTAGTGAAAACAGGAAGAAGAATATAATTAGAGGACTAAAAGAAGTTTACAACTCAAAATCTTATATAAAATAATTATTAGGGAATGTTTGAATTCCAAATATGGGGAAGAAGTGAGAATCCATACAAAACCTCAGTATGTTAGTTCAGCAGAAAAGCTGCTGCAATCACACACAATTCTAGTACAATTTCTATTGTGCTATATTAACATCTGGTTATAAAGCTTCTGATAAAGACAATGAAAAGCCAAAGTACAAATTCCTAGTTTTTACAAGTGCACCATAAAGCACAACTTACACCCAGAATATTATAGAACACAATCCATGGATTTTCACATGTATACACAAATTATCAACAACAAAATCTAGTAAACCTAAATAATCTTTGATGAAGGATGCTTTAATTGAAGTAACTTATTCTCTTAAATAACTGTTTTTTTAATACCAGTTATCAAATAACTTCCTCTAAAATATTTAATTTTATAATTTTTACCCCTTCCTAACAACATACTCTTTTATTTTTTATAAGAATGAATGGCTTGCTTCCATCTCTTGTTTCATAAATTTTAGTTATTTTTTCTACTTCCTACTGTTTCAGTTGTGTTTGAGATAACTCATTTTGTTCAATTTGCACTCCACACAGCAATATAACATTCTGTATTTATTTTTTTTATGAAAGTTGTACAGAAAGTAGGAATGCACATGTTGCCGAGGTTTCCATTTAAAATTTCAAGGACAGAGATTTTTCTTTATGAGATTGGTCAAAAATTACATTGAGTTTGTTAAAATAAGATTCATATACTTCATAAAATACTTTTTTTTCTGGGTTTCAGCATAATGCTTACACCCTTTAGGAGTGTTATCTTTCAGTTTTAATCTAAACCTGATAATGGAAAAATATACCAGAAAAACAAGACTGAACCAGAAACATTCAACAGAGCAGACGTTTATTGCCATGGCCTTTAAAAAAAACTACAGAAAACTTTGATCACTGAATATAAAATGATCCTTGTTACTCTTTGTTCAGGTAGCCTTATCTGTCTCCATTATAAAAACGCATTTTAATGAGATTTTTTTAGAAAATAAATCCTTTCAATTTTGAAAGTAGTCAATATATCTGAAATTATACATAAATTTGGTTCAGGACTTTGTTAGCACAAAGAGCAAATTACTCTCTTTTTTCCCTTTTCTCTACAAGATGACATGCCTTGACAAGTACAGGCCACCATTAAGGATGATGTATTCCTTTTGTTACCTGACAGAAATATTGCAATAATCTCTGCTAAAAAATGCTAAAAGCAAATCCTGTGACACTTCTCCAAATTCTGAAGAAATAAGAACATAACTGAAATGCACCTCTAATACTAAGACATGAAACTCTGCTCTCAAATGTCAATAGCTGCAGGCTATTGATTTATTTTTGCATATTCAATAATACATTCTTTTCCTGTAAGTATGTATTTTGCATATTATAAACACTCACCTTTAATGGTGAATTCAATTTCCTTAAAGAAAATTGAAGATATATTCTGACACTTAAAAATGCATGTATTAGACATTAATCACCCCCACGAGAATTAGACCTTTAGGCCAAAAACTGACACCCAAAAACCACAACCACCAGGAGTTTCTTGGCATTCCTACAGAATGCCTGGCTAAATGGGTAGGTATCATACAGGTAATCCAGGGAGCAACAGGAATCTTCTTTGGTGTGACAAATCTAGCCTAGGCAGAGCTGCAATAACTGCATCACTCCCTGCTAAAGGCTGCTTCTGCCTTTCAGATTTCTGCTCCTCGAGAGTGGTCCTCAGGTGAGATGATCTTCCCCACAGGCAGCACCATTACTGCCACTGCTTCCTTCTGCAGCATCTTAATTGTCTCCAGCCACGAGATTAGCATCTATAATTGTGTGACAGCATTACTTTGTGATAAACTTGACCTTTGTAAGTCTCCTTGTTTCCATCCAGCAGCAGCATCCATCTCCCAGCAGGCGAAGGAGCACTTCCTTGAAACTGAGACTGTTAAGCAGTATCCAATTCCTCTTTGTGTGCTTTGCTGGCCATCCTATCTATACTCTGAGCATGCCTTGTCTGCAAGACTGAACCTCAGCTTGCTTCACTAAAACAAAACAACCCTGCCCAGAAAACCCACCAGCAAAGAATTAGTGTCATGTCAGATTTTTATTAATGGATCTTCATGAAGAAAATATTTCTAACTTAAATTTATAGCTCTTCAGAATTTCTTTCCATGTGTAACTCATCAACATATTCATACCTTGTGAGACAGCATCAGATCTGCAGAGAATTCTCATGTCATTTGCAAACTTATTTATCAGCATTCGAAACACTATTAAGAAATACCTGGGATTTTTTCTTTCAGCACTTTTCTTTTATCTCATTTATGATCCATCATTTTCCTATGTACACAAAATGCATCAGACCGTATCACAGGCTTCTTTGTCACATATAAATAGATCCAGAATTTTTAAATGAAAGCTACTAGTAACAAACACATGCTCTAATTCATCTGACAAAGCAGCAGTTAGTTTTGTTCCATGAGCTCAGAATTTGAATTAACTACAGAGCATCCATATACCATGACTATTTCAGTACTAGTGAAATAGTAGCAGATCTCCAGAGTGAATCAATTTGTGCTCAGAATCCAAAACATGTATTTGGGGGAAAAGCATTATTTCAGGCTAGATCTTTCCTGGTTCTGAAAACTGAGCTTCCTCCCATGAGCAGTTGTGCATCCTCGGCAGACTTGCTTCAAAGGCATATTTATGATACAGGTAAAAACTTTAATTCATGTACACTTAAATAAAAATGGTATCTCCTTGTTTTTTTGACAATTTTCTTTTCTAGTAGTCAAACTGAAGCACATTCACAACTCAATACAGGTTTTTTAATCTGTAAAAATGTAAAAAAAAATATATTTCAAGAAATCTAAAAACCTCAAAAACAGGAGGTCAAAGATGTAATAATGTTTAAATACATCCAGTATGGTTAAAACATTATTTTTACTAATAAAGTCCTTGGCTGTGCTCTGAGTTACTCAGGGGGTTTATGTACCAGTCAGTCCATCAACAACAACCTGAAGAACATAATGTGCATTTTTTTCTAGGAGATTATAAATAAATATGAGACACTTTCCCATTAAAGAAGTTACTCACAGATATCTTTTCCAATGCCCTCAGTTTTTCTAATTTAAATTCTATTATTACAGAATCATTTAAATTCCAAGCAGGCAATTTGGTCTACATGAAATGGGACATGGGACAGGCCTTTTGTGACACAATTAAGCCAGTTTCTTTCAAGGGCAACGTCACAGAAAGTGAACACTAATTTTACTAATATAGTAAAGGAGGATGAATGATTATGGGAAGAGGAAGGAAAGCAAAAACAAGCTAAAAAGCATAACTTTTTTTTTTCTGAGAAGTTGGTCATATTTAACTTTCAATTTCTAAATAGGTTATTACAGGGACAGCAATTTGCATAGAAAGATTAAAGATTACATGAAATGACAATGACTTCTCTGAAGCTGTAATGTGAACAAAGCAAAAACAGTCTTTGCAGATACCAAATGAACTTTAGGGAAATTATTCAAGACATCTCTGTCTTTATGCACATGATGCATAAATTACCCCTAACATTAGGTGTCAGAGTGCACATGTTACTTCTGAAAACGACTTAAAATGTACTTGCTTTCCCATATTGAAAGCCAGAGTTCCATGCAAATTAAAAAAGAAAGCTCGAAACACACTGTTATAAATGCATATTATAAAGTTGGCTTTTTGCAAATATTAAGATGAGAGTTGTGTCATAAATACATATTATGGTACTGGGGTTTTTTTTTGCACCCATATAGGGTGAATACTATATGTGTGGTATGGAAATTGTTTTACAGATATAGTTTTCTTTAGGAGTAAAGTAAGTTGATAAAGTGTCTTTGTAGTGTGTGGACTGACTGCCTGGTCAGGATAGCACCCAGTGAAGACCCCTGCTGCTGATATGAAGACATCTGCTGCTGATAGACCAGCTACCAGCACTGACCATCTGTAGAAATTATAGACCAAGGCCCAAATTAAGACTGATAAGAAGAATTAATTAAAACTCCAGCCAAGAAACATGCATGCTCTAAAAAGGTGGGACCAAGGAGTGGCCATGCAAAGCAGCTCACAGAAACATGGAAATAAGTTTTTAAAAAAGTTCAAATATACATATTTAAGGGGGGGCCTCTAAAACAGGAAGTGTGCTCTTGGCTCTTGGCCAGAGACACCTGGCCATGTATTTTGCTTTATTGTCTTGTCCTTATTGTCTTTTATTATACCTTTTAAATTCTACCAAGAAAGTGAACTTCGTTTTTCACAACTCTTTTGCTTCATTCTGAAGTACTTCTTCAGCAAATAGTTTTCAACAGATGAGAGAAATAAAACCACCATAAAATTATAGCTCAAACCGAACCAATTTAAATATTTTTGAGAACAGCTGCTCTAAAGAAATTCAAATCATGTAGCTAACACCCTTTTCAACACTGCCTTATTCAATTCAAACGGCTGGGTCAGGAAGCACTAAGTGTACTATACATTGGTTTTAGTTTACAGCAAGTATTAGTAGCTATAGAAACTGACATCCTATTTCATAAATTCATGAAAGCCTACATGCAATCTATATAATATATATATTTAAAAAAACCCTATACAATCAGTTTCCTGTCACTTAATACTTTTCCTAGTTCTAAAAGTCACCCTTTCCATTCCTTAACGTAATGTATCAGAATAGAAGTAGAAAGGTTTACTAACCCTAAAGGAAGTACTCTTGAATATTAAGACTGATGCATACCAGGACAAGGTAAGTCATATGAAAAAATATATGCAATCTGTGGATTTTATGGATAGATGCCGATTACTTGCATTATTTCTGGGAAACCCAAGCAGCAAAAGTAGTTGTGCACTGAAGCTCAGATCATCTACCAACTAGCACAATCCTAGAGGAAATACTATTCTTTCCACTAATTTTTAGTTAATACTGAGTTTAGTTCATACTAAGACTAACTCAAGTCAACAAGCCCAGAGAGTAATGGACCCACTTCTTTTTCCCCCTGAAAAAAATGAAGAACAAAAGGTCTGCTGGAGGTTAGGGTTTTTCTTTTTGTTTTAATTCTCTTAGGGAATTTTCTCCCATTTTTTTGCTAAGACACAATAACGATCGCGTACTTGAAAGAGACAAAAGAAGTTTCCCCAGGAAGGGTGCGGCTGGCTACTCTCTTATCTGAGGGTTTCTCTCGGAGTGGCAGAGATACCGGGAGAATTGGGGCTGGGAAATAAAGGAGGCTGGGGCAGCTGCAAGCTCCCTCCTGCTCTCTCGGTATTCAGAGGAACACGGTCAGGGCTCCTGCTTGGGGGGAATTCGGTGCTGCCACCAGAGCATCAATGGTGAAAAGACAAGGAATGACATTTGGGAATATACTTCTTCCACAAGACAAGCTCTAGAAAAATTCTTTGGCTACAGTTACAGAGGACTATGGTTAAATTAAAACTTAACTCTATGAAAAAAAGATACAAAATAAAACAAAAGTAGGCAGGAAAAAGAAACTCCCTATCTTCAAAGTAAGCAACAGAGAATGAAGAGATGCTGTTTTACAGATTATGTGATCATATACTATACTATCATTTCACATCTGCTAAAACAGGGCTGCTCTCACAGTACGTACAGTCAGGAAACAGAAAAAGCATTACACGTTTAAAACAAACACGGTATTTAAGAGAGAGAAATTTACAAACAGATTTAAAAAGATTTCATTTTGAACTTGACTACCCCTTATTTGTAGCTTAAACAATTTATATGAAATAGAATTATTCTCACATCAAAATTAATGTCTTATGCTTTCTCATGTGATCTACAATGAATGTAAGCAATAAGTTGTGTTCAATGAAGCATCTGTTTTGTATTCAGCAAGATATTAACATAAAATGTGTATTTCCAATGTGTCATTCTTAAAATTTTTAAATTATCTAGGCTAGTTAAGTGCAGATTAAGTGTAATTTTGAAAAAAAAGAACATGTTTGACTTTCTTAGGATTACTATCAGGAAAGAACTAGGACCCTGGAGTCCTACCTCGAGTAGGCAATTAATGGTGAAATATAAATTGTCATACTTCATAAAATTTTATTAAACACAGGCCTGAAACCAGTCTTGAAAAAATAAATATATGAAGAACAAAAGGCTTACCCATAATTAGGATGCAAAGATATAAGTGGAGTTGGCTTAAGAATGAAATACAAAGCTGTGTTTCGCGTCAGGTCAATAAAGGTAACCTGTGTATTTGTAATTGTGATATATGTGGAGCCCGACCATGGGACAATGATAAAGATCAATTCTAATAAACAACAGAGGAAAGTAAAGCATGGAAAAAGGCCTCTGAACCAATCCTTTGTTCACAATTAACTATTATAGGTCTTAAGTTTTTTTTGTAGTAAGAGTATTTGAATCATAACTTTAAGATGTTGCTTTTGATAAGAATTTTCTGCTTGTAATTAAGCCTTTAAGGATTTTTTGTAATACAAAACTTTAGAAGTATAATTTTAGAATATTGCTTTGTATTAAGGATTTTTAAAACTATTGCTTTAGAATGTATAAAAGGTTTGGACAAAAAAGCGAAGTGAGCTTATCTCAAGTTCCTAACAAAACAGTGAAAACCAGCTAGAGAAAGGAAGATGGACATCAACTAACTGATTAATGGTTTTGACAAAGGAAAGCTGGACATCACTATCATAAGATTAATGGTCCTAGAAAATAGAAATTGGACCCCACATCTGGAAGTTAGACCCCACCATCTGGGATACTCCTCTGAAGATGTACATCCTGGGAAGATTGGATCACAATAGTGTAAAGAAATTTTAAGGAACTAAATATCCTGAAGGATAGAATTGTGACATAAAAACTGGAAATCAAACTGCTGAGAAAGCTTATGCATATACATATAAATACCAGCAAGCCTAAACCATCACTGTGCAGTTGGAGGGAAAACTCCCACCACTGTACCCAGTGCTGTTTTGCTCATACTTTACTATTTAATTAATAAATTGAGTAATAAAGTGAATTATTAATATTAGTGTTAATTATTAAATTGAATTACTGCTTGAATATTGGCTGAGTCAAACTTCTCATTATTAACAATACCAACTAGATAGATATTAAATGCAAAACTGCTGAAAGAAGTCAAGGAGACTCTTAAAACACTGATAGAGTTTAATACTTAGCCCTTTTTATTTCCATCCTGAAAGATCTTCTGCAATAGCTTCCTGATTAAAAAGGGAATTTTTGTTTTAAATTTTCATTGATGCTGGAATATCAGTGAAATTCTTGTGTGTCTAACTGATTTTTGTGACATGAAACAGAGAAAAAATTAAGTTGTCATAAATCTTCCAAAATTTCATGAGACCTTCTCCATTATATGAAAGAATTTTTTTACTTTATAGAAGGAAGGGCAATGAACGCTACTTTGAGTTGATTGGTAAGGAAATCCAAATGTGGGGGAAAAAAAGGAAAATACATTAATACATGGTAAGAATTTGAATGCCAATCTTCCAAACTAGTAAAAATTAATAATAAGAATCAGGATGGAGAGTTGTTTTAAGTGAATGTATTGCACAGAGGTGAGAAGTTTTAAAGAGGTCAGTAACAGAATCACAAAATGAACAAAAATGACAAATCTTCAAAAATGTTCCATAGGATCTTATTTAAATAATAACAGAACCCTCCCTCCCCCCAAAATTACTGTCAGTTAAATAAAGGCTCTGGAATGCATACACTACCTTAACAACGGGATTAAGCAGAACAACACCTGACTTCTTTGTAATAACTTGCTTTGTTGTGTAATGATGTTCTATGAGCTGAGGAATAGTTGGAAACCCAGTTCCTTCAAAACGATATTGATTCTGTATGGAAGCAAAAGGAAAAATTTATTTCTCTATAAGCAATAGTTAGAACAAGAAACCACAAAACTGCTTGTCCAAACTTCCTTCACTAGTAGCAACATAGAAAAAAATGTACGCTTCTATAGAGTTATTTAGATTCCTTTTCTGACCTAATGGATAGCATTTATATTAACTTAACTGGAATGATAGTTAGGAAAACAATAAATGCAAAATTACTGCATCAGTCATTTAAGGCAGTATGATAAAATAACTATTTAAACTCTTAATTGAAATAGACAGGCCAGTTAAAATCAAAACTATTAGAGAGTGAAATAAAAATATTCTAAACCAGAAAAAACACAACAACAACTTCTGAATTATTTCTAAAAATTTCAGCAAGCAAACTAAAAAAAAAATCTACATAATAAAATACAACAAGAGATAGAATAACATGAGATACATGATACTGTCTTAATCTCATCTTCCTTCATTTATTGTCTCCTAAAATTAGTAAATCCCTGGCATAGAGTATAGGATGCATGATTGGTCTTTAATGAAGAGTATTAGGAGAGTCTAAACAAGCTAGAGACAAAGACAGCTCATACCTAGGCTTCAAAGAGAAGTTGGGCAGGACGTTGCAGCTGATTGTGAAACACGATAAAGTCTCCTGCTTCCTAAGACCCAGCATCTACAGTTAGAGAGCTTTTCCCACAAGGCAGGAGCTGCCATGAGCCAGCCTGACAACGCAACTACGAACAAGTACTGCCATTAAAAATACTCAGAGCACAGATGGTGATTCAATTCCATTTACACAACTGGGCAGTGAACACCTCTACCACTGGCATGCACTCTTTCTAGCCCCTAAGGCTGAATTCCTTGCACAGTGCATTCTAAGTTCACCGTTTTCCTTAAGGGTTAAAGCATTAACTTCCTGAAACGTGTCACTGCTGTTGGTAAAGGCAGCTGGGTGATGTCAGCTGTTTTTAATATTCACAGATTTCTATCATAAAAAACATTTCCACAGTCTGAACACTTTGTTGTTCATTAAATAGTGACTCAGATTTAATTGACCACTAACACTAGTTCCCATTCCTTTCAAATAAACTCCTTCATACTTCTGTGCTGATGATCCAAGAAACCTGCTGTCCTAACAATCTCCTCAGCACAACCACAACTACTGCCTATTATTTCCTCATTTGAGATACAGCCACGTGCCCATCTTCTGTCATTTATGTAAAACCTTCAGAGCAGTCAGTGCCCTTTGATTCTGCGTATTTACATCCAATCCTGACCCTTACTAAGATTACTAACAAACAAAAATTTTAAAATGGCACAGCCTCAAATAAGCAGAAGTGAAAACAAGCTGAATGATGAATTAATTTATCAATGGCACAGTTTTATCAAGATTAGCCTTTAAAATAATGGCAAAACCAGAGACAGAACACTTATACAACTAAAGGATCGCTGTTAAAATCAATGTCCTACTCTAATCTTCAGTACTTGATCCAGAAAAAAATATGGAGACCTGTCAGGGATCCAAGAGTGTGGTTTGACCAGAGACCCAATTCCACATTTATACCAGCGTAAAAAACCAAACAAATCCTTTGTACTAAACTCTCCTTGAACTTGCCTACAAAAATGTTCATTAATAAAGCCCGCACTATATAACCCTAAGGCTCCCAACACTTACTTTCTAGAGCTCAATAAGCTTTTTCTCATTCTCTGAAAATTCATCCCACAGGAATGCATACAGAGTACTGAACATCTTTAAGAAAAAGAAGTGTAAACTTCCACGATTGACAAGAAAATCTATCACAAATTAATCCCAAGAGCAGATGAACATAATGCTCTATTGATAAATGTACAATATAGATAAATGTACAATAGATACCTTGACCTGACAATGCTGGGACTGTCCAAGCTACACAACACTAAACATTATCAGTCTTACATTTCAAATGTAACTGCTAAGAGAAATTACAAAATTATGGAGAGAAAGAAAGGTTGGGTTTTTGGGTTTTTTTTTGCTTTGGTGGAAACCCCCGCCCCCCCAAATAAAAGAGTCAGCTGTCAGTTAGGCTCCAAAGTAATACTTGGAACTTGGACTTGAAAGTCCAGTCCAAGTTTTTGAAGATCTACTTGCTGCATACAATGATCTGTACAAAATTATTCCAGTTAGACCATGTATATATTGTGCATTTATTTCTGTCAGGTCAGATCAGGGAGCACCAAGCATCTTGCAAGACTCTACATACAGGTAATTTTACTGCTTTTTTTTCTCATTTAGTTCTCTGACACATCAAAATACTTGAAGGTCATAAAATCAAAATAAAATAAACACTCACTGTGCATTCACTTCTACAAGGAAAATTCTAGGTAAGAACTAATGAACAGTCTCCAACATGACAAGTGTCTATAATCACTAATCCTAGAGAAGCATTCCAACCTCTCTGAAGTTTGAAAAATATCACTGCTTCTCATTAAAAGAAAATAAACCAGGTACACAATATTGAGTTACCACAGGCACACT
>VYXF01006343.1:68547-129528 GCA_013397295.1 Polioptila caerulea | reverse complement strand
TCAAACAAAAAAAAAAAAAAAAAAAAACAAACAAAACAACAAAACAAAATAAACAAATAAAACCCCGAAAAAATAAACCACCACAGAAAAACCCAACAACAAAAATACCCAAACAAACTGTATTTGCTTGCATGCTGGTTGTGGAATGATCCACCCTGCACATCTCTTCAGAAGTGAGCCATGGGATTTAACACCAATTAAATGTATACTTCTTATATAACAGGAGAAAGGAAGTTACCAAAAGGTGCACAAATTCTACGTTACTTCCCACAACCAAAAAACTCAAGAGTTCTCTTTCTAGTGGACACTAATAGCCTGCTTATCTACTGACAACATCAAACAACAAGTAAGGTTCTACATTCACCAGTTTCTTCTTAACAAAAAAAATATTAACAAGAGGGAGCTTTTTTGACTCAAAATACCAGACTCAAGAACTGAGACAATTTTGATAAGCACCACTGAATGACATACAGAGGCAAACAGTTCCATTAAATGGACTGAGTACTGAAATGTGGATTTAAGGGATAAACTTCAGCTTTGTTCAAAATATAGCACGTTCTGTTCCAACTGTAATACATTTATAAATACTATTTAGTATTTCCAAAGCTCTCTCCCCTGATATATTGAAACTAGCAATGAAGATTCAGAATTTGTCTGCACAGCAGGCATGACCAATATATGACAAAACACAACTGTAGCCAGTACTGAGTTTATTTATTCCATTCAAGTATTTTTAGGGCAACTTAGATAAAACTAAAGAGCTACAACAGTGGTGGCCTTCTACTGACTTTTTTTTGCCATTGCCCAGCTGCAGCATGCCTTAGAAGGATCCATTTGATCACGCAGCAAACCTGTTTTTCACTCATAACAGTATACAAATCATATAAAGGGATTTTTTAATGCATATTAAGTATATATTTTTTTTTAAACTAGTGTAAAACTGCAACCCAAACATCCCATCTACTTATTTTTAAATGTATGTATTTATGTACATGTGTGTGTACAATGTTACTAGTTAAATCAGGGTGTTACTTTAAGTCTGATTTACAAAATAAAAGCAAATAAACATCACAGCTATCTTTCAGTGATCTCTTCCCAGCCACATCAAATTTTGAATCTCTCAGTCAAGCCCCTCTCAGTTCAACAAAGGATTATCTCAGGGTATTAGGTAATTTAAAATTTCTGAAGGAGCTTAGCAGAGAGCAGAGACACTATTTGCTCAGCAAGATCATTACAATTCCACACAGTGCTCATTCCAACAGACATCACGTCACCAAAAAGAACAAACATGCCAAATACGCATTCACGAAAAAAGTTTCAAAGTTGTAAGAAATGTGATTATCAGATTAACAAATCTGAGCTAGACACTGGAAAGGAATTAGGAATTCTGCTTCAAGGATGCTGTAGAGAGCATTATGGAGTAATATACTTACTAGCATACATGACACAGCTACCAAAGTAAATTGCCGATTCAGTTTCATTTCAGCTCAAATTAATTACTTTCAGAGATACCAAGAAAATGGTAGCATTATTTCTCACTTCCTTATTTTACACAACACCAATTTCAATAGAAAGCAAACTAATCTGTAGGTCGTAATATTTTATGCAATAACTGAATTACTACAGAAAAAAATGTACTCTACCATTAAGAAGCTAGGTATTTATGCAAATACAAGCTGTCACTGGAAGACATTTTAACCTATTTCTTTAAGTGTGTTTAAACACACCTGTGTCATGAGAACACTTAATAAAAACCATTACAAAAAATGCATGACTGATACTTCCCCTTTTAGAACAATCCATATTTCTAACAACTCCCCAGAATGAATTGAAATTAACTGTATCATAAACTACATATAACTGAGGAGGGGGATATCATCAGGTTTAACAATGATAAGGTGTGGGATGAGATGCCATCTCATTCACACCACTGAGATGCGCAGAGCCTGGGGTAGGCAGGCAAGTCAGCAGGAGGACACCTGAAAGAACATCACGGAATTTCCTGCAAGTCAGCAGGAGGACACCTGAAAGAACATCACTCCAGACACAAAGTCAGCTTCACTGGGAGCCCACTGAAATGCCTCTATGCTGATGCAGACAAATGGGGAGTAAAGAACTGGATATGTGCTCACATTTGCAGGCTACAACCTTACTGCTATCACTGAAGCATGGTGGGGCAGCTTTGATGGAGTGTTGGAACAGAAGGATACAGGCTGCTCAGTTTTCTTTCTTTCTTAGGAGGAGAAACAATTACTTAAGCTTCTTTCAAGAGATGTCACAACAGAAGACAACCATTCTGACACTCTTAATTTCACTTTCCATTCTTTCTCTCCTCACAAGTCACAGAAAGGAGAAATGAAGCTTGAGAACCAAGAAAGAAGTGCAGAATTCAGGTCAGTTGAAAACCGTGAGTGAAGCATTTGCTCCTTTACTTGAGGATTATTTCACCTGCATCTTTATACATGACCAGAATCTGGGCTTCTATGTTCCCTATGTTCTCTTTGGGGGATCTCGTGCAGTGTGAGGTCCTGTGTGTTTTGGTGGATTTTTCACTACAGTTTATCTTCTCTGGTCAGGCCCTACAACTGATACATTCCCATGGACAACAGTCTCCCAAGAGCCGAGCACACAGTTCTGTCTCTGAGCAAAATCACTGCAAATCTGCAAGACTGCATGCGAAATAAAACAACATACCCAGCGGAGTGACACAATTGAAAAGACAGGACAGATGAGTCATAGTCACAACAGTATTTTCAATGAACATAAGCAAGACAAAGCAACAGCAGAAAAAGATTTTGCTTAAATTGAACTGCGTGATGGTAAAAGCCCAGAAGAGTTTTTTAGCTGTATAAATATCAGACTGGGGCTATATTTTAGATGTTACCATAAAAGAAAAATAGTCTACACTCTTTTTAGAAAAGCAATGAAGTAAGAGGCTGAAGAGAGATCTAAGATAAAGGTAAAATAGAATTAATACATCTGAGGGACAGGCAAATCTAAATATTACCAATCAAAAGTGGAGGATTATCAGTAAGAGACAAAGGACAATGAAGCATATATTGAATATTCCTAAAACACTAGTCAGCCATGTATGTACAGTGATATAAATAAGCCCTTACTCTAATATTCCATTCAAAGAAAAAAATGCCTCATGAGTCAGATGACAACTGTCCACAGAGACACAGAAGCTGAACGTGGGCTTGCAAATTAAATCACAGAACCTTCACAAGAAATTTAGGGGAAATGTGATGATGACTCTTCAACTCAAAGAGAGAATGCTCTCAGAAGAAAATGAGATTTCAATTAGAAGAACATAATCAGTGATATCTAAAAGAGTGATATCACCGTTTATGTGATTTGGCTAGAAAACTGGTCCTCAGAGATTTTGATGAAAACTATTTCAATACAGTACAAGGGCTCTAAGATAAAACCAGACTGGAAAATTCCGGCAGCTACTGCAAATGATATGTTCAATGACCATACAGATGAAATAGGTACACAGACAGCATCTGCCGGAGCAATTAATATAGTTCTCATGAAGTGAGTATCTTCTTGTTTGAAGACACACTTTCCCTGATGAAAAAGGTGCTGAACCACATTCATCTTCAGGCTTCAAATTGGCAAAATGGGCAGAACAAGGTATATTTTTGTTTTTTTCGAAGTCTATAGAAAGTATGGCAAAGGAATGAAGTGTTGTGATTTACAAGCAAGAACTCTTCAAAACAGATAAAACAGCTTTCTAAAAATGATTGTCTGCATGGGTCACTTCAGTAGTGGAGATTAGAAGTTACTGAGGAGTGTCCCCAAAAGCATGTCATAAACTTATACTGCAACAACTATGGCCTGCCAACTGATGAGTGGACATACTAACCACAAAAATCTTAGTGTGTCTGTTTTATAGCTATTAGTGCTTATTGAAAGACATGTAAATGCTGAACATATTAAAATTTGAGCATACAGCAAAACATGGCCAATATCCCCAAAGTCTATGATTTGATTTTAGAAATAAGACTGATCTTGCTCCTCAAAAGACTGTTCTCTCTTTTTTTTTTGTCCCATTCATGATAAAACTAGGTACCTCAGAAAGACCACATGTAGAAAACCAGATAAAGAATTATGCCGTTCTTACAAAAAAAAACACAGAGTATTTTAAATTATTAACATGGCACTAACACACAAAACCAGTTGCTGGTTGAATATAAGCTGACTACTTGAGTAGATCGTCTCTTTGGAGTCCCTTTCCAGGAATTATAATATGCATTTTCTTAGTTTACTATTGTTGATATCAAGAACCGTGCAGAGCCATGTAGATATAATACAGTTATTAAAAATTTAAATAATCAAAGCTAATTTAAAATATCTCAAGTACACAGTAAAACAAATTAAATAACACAGCTATTCAAAAATTGTTTTATGATAAGGCAGCATTTTCTGTTTTAAACACAAGTAACACCTTCCAAAGCAGCAAAAATGATGCATAATTGATGTACACATATTTTAAAACACTGCACTGGATGCAAATTAATGCTCCCTATCCTGAACTGCAGGGGGTAGCCTGAAAACCAAGATTTACTAGTGTGAAATTTGATAACAGTTATATTTTCTCAGACCAAAGGCACATCCCAGACTATGCCAGTGGAGTAATAACCTGTAAGAAAAAGAGAATGACAATTCTTCAGGGCATGTCTTTGTCCTCTGAGGATATGCAGCATAAGATCAGCCTTACTAGTTAAAATGTGATGTTTCTGCATGCAACAGTCAGTCATGGAAGGATTTTTCTTCCATATTTTTAATCTGTTTTCTGAATCTAAATAACCTATTGAAACCCCCTACTGTAGCAACCAGTTGCACAACTCACAGTTGCACAACGTTTTTGAAGAACATGTTTGTGTGCTTGTTTTGTATCATTTGCCTACTGTGGTTATTTGATGAACCCTACTTCTTGCTTCTGCAAAGACAGAGAACAGTCATTATTCCTTATTCACTTCCCCCATGCATCCCCATCTTTATCCACATCTTTATCACATTCCCCTTCACTGCACTTCTCAAGTCTTAAAGTCCAATCTACTTAGTCACAAATTCTACAGAAGCTTCTCCACATATATGAGCATTATTATATCATCTTTCTGAATTCTCCTACATCAGTTTTCCAATTAAGGGAGCTGAAAATATAATTGGTTACATGAAGACAAACTCTTCTGTGGTACATAGCAAAAGGTCAATTTGCATTAAGAAAAATGCCAGCGAGAAACCAAAAAAACCCAAAAACCTCACAATGAGGACAGCGATCAAATACTGCAACAGGTTTCCCAGAGGGCATTCCATGACTGGAGATGCTAGAACCTCAACATGCATAACACATTTTGCAGCCTGATGGAAGATTAAAGACGGCCCTGCTCTGAGGTAGAAGCAGGACCAGATCGACTCCCTGAGTTATTTTCCAATATAAATTATTCTGCAGTTCTATGGCATTTGGGAAGCAGGTGCACATCAATTTATACAGTGATGTAATGTTTTCTGCTCTCTTCTTTATTCTTTTCCTGAAAATTTCTGGCTTTTTTGTTTTGTTTTGTTTTGATTACTTCTAGTGACCTGATATCTTCAGGAACATTTAGATCTTATCTAGAGTGATCAGAATCAAAAGTCATTATTGGTATAGGCAGAGTTACTACAGGCTTGTCTGCAGGAATAATAACACAATACAATGTTAATATTAAAAGTTTTAAAAGGCTGTAAGAAATAATATGCACAATTTGTTACAAGTTTAGTTCAACTACTATAAAAAACATTTTTTTTCTTTCAAAATAAATTATTTTTCTCTTATGATTACTTTTATGTGTTTCATTCCTTATATACCAGATCTTGAAGTTACAATAGAGGCTAGAAAGTTGTGGGTTTTTTTTTCCCCAGGAAAACAGCAGTAAGAAAAAGTATTAAGCCAGAGATTGGTAAAATATTTGGAGACAAAACCCTGAAAAATCTTTGGGAGATTTTACTTGGGGAAAGGTTAGGATATCAGGAAACACTCTGTGTAGATAGATTAATTTTTAAAAAAGAATTATGAATACAACAGTATGATTGACCCTTCGCCTTCTTTTTTGAATCCCTATCTATCATAACAGAATGTACAGTTAAGTTGTCTGCTCTGTTTTCTATTTTAATTAAGACTTTCAGGAGGCTAATTTTTCAAAATACATATGAAATGTCAGGGAAATGTCACCTTCATCTTTTAAATAATTAGCAAATCTTCCAAACATATGAACTTGAATTGAAGGTCTTAACAAAAGTCAAGCATCTCTTAACAGGCCTTAGCAATAATGTTTCCAGAAACACAGTACATTTTAACTCTTATATACACCTAACAATTTTTTTATTTTTAAAAAGATGATACTTTGATTTCACCAAACTATCATCAAGAATGTCAACAGTTCTCTAGAGAAAAACATAACTAAATGTACCTCAACACCTAAGCTGAGGCACTGAGATCTAGTATAAAAACTGTTTTTGTGGAAGGAAAAAGTATCCAGACAAAGGCTTTTGCTTTTACAAATGCAGATAGCCCCCAAATTTCAGCATTCCTTCTCTGTTGAATGAAAGGCTTAATGCTCTGTATCTCTACACCACTAAATCCCAAGACACCTCCATTCATTGATCCATGATCCATCCATTGATCCATGATCATCCATAATGATGCCAAGTAAATGCCACCTGCTTTAAATAAAGGCAATTTAATAAACCAATTAAGACTTTTGAATGCTTACAGACAAATTTAGAACAAATAAACACTTAAAAAAAATTAAGTTTAAATGCTATTACCTTATTTACTGTGGAAACATATAACAGGGAAAATTGAGACCTGCATCCTTTAAAATCCTCAGGCTGGTCTGTACATTTTCAGATATGAACTGTTTCATGGATTTCAAGGGCACTGTTATTAATCACTAATGCTATTATCAACTGAAGGTACAAAAAATTATTAATTCTCAAACCATCATTTTACTTCTTTCAAGTAATAAAAAACTACCGAACTTCCGTCTGTATAGCACTTGCTATACCTGAAAATGCCATACCTTTTCATGGCATGGTCCTTCACTTCCTTGGTTGCCATTGCCACATCAGAGTAACAGATCTCCAAACATGCCCACAAGTTCTCTCCAGCCATAATTCTGTGTAAGCTCATGGAGTTGCAATGGGAGAGCATAAACCAGACTGCACTGAGGCTCATAGTTGTGCCGCAGTACCTAACGTTCACAAAAGCAAGGAAGCCAACTCTTGGGGAAGATGAAGGTTGATCAGGGAAGTTTTGCAAATATGAAGGTTTAGCAGCAAGTTCCTTAGAAAGGAAAGCAAGTTTTGATATAGAAGAACAAGAGAAGTCTGAAAGTAAAGATTGCTGAGAGAGTTGTTACTGAACAAAGGTTGTGATGAGTTGGAAAGAGATTTTAGGCTGAGAGCAAAGGAGAAGCTAACTACAAACAAAAGCATGTTTTACCAAGCAAAGGTAAATCTCAGAAAAAGCACAAGTAAACGGAGAGCATGTTTTTGCCAAGTAAGAAGAATTTCCCCACTGCAGAAAAACAGGAAAACAAGTTTTAAGTTTAAAATACAACTAACTCAAATAATTGTTTAGCTACTAACATAATACAGTAATATTAGTAGTTATGATAGGCTATAGGTAATGGTAAAGGTATTGTGTGTGTTGCTGATTGGTTGTTATGTTTTAAGATGCCCAGCAAAGAGAAGTATATAATGTATTGTAACCAGAACAAAAGTGGCTTCAAGCATGCCTCTAGGCTGTAGCTGGCAGCTCAGAGGTGAGGCTCTGCACCCACGACCCGAGATTGCTGTAACTCCTTCTATGCAATAAACAGCATTTTTAAAGAGCCGCTTGGAGTCCCGCGTCTCTCGTTCGGGCTCTTACAGCCAACATCTTACATCCGCTGCAACTCATAATTCAAGAATCCGATGGCATGAAAAAAAGCAATGGCATGATGAACTGGCTGCTGGAGAAGGTCAGCATCTGCCAGGACAACATGCTCAACCATTCAGGCTGTGCTGCTGCTGCTACTTCAAGAAAAACAAGTATCACACATCAAAAAGCAGTGAATAAATGTGCCTCCACTAACCATTTCAATGTAAAAATTGTTAGGAGCATTTTTCAATCAGAAGAAAATTTCATTCTTTACTTTAATACTGCATACATCCACTTGACATAGTTTCAAGTTTTCATGACCCAAATTCTCAGAAAAACAGAGAAATGCCGTAATGCTTGATGCTACCCCAGAGTTTTAATGATCAACACTACAGATGCCATTTGAAGTGGTAAAGTCTTCAACTTGAAATACATTTTTGAACTGGTTATATACATCTAAGCAAGATTGGTCTTGCCATCCCCCTTTCAAGTTAAAAAAGAAAAAACAAAACAAAACAAAACCTGAGCTAGAATGAAGATTCTTGTTAAGGTAATGGAAGAAACGAATTTTTCCTACATAGAAACATATTATGCAGCATTACTCCTATTTGAAAAACTGCATCTCTATTTAACTAGACTGTGATAAAAAAGCAACTGAAAACATCAGGATTCCTCCACTACAGATGGGAATTAGTGTAGAAAATAAATTTTATGTCCTTAAGTTTTTATACACTCATTTATTCACAAAAACAAGCATAAAGGTAGAGAGTGGTTTTGGCACTCGCTAAAAAATTACAGTATTCTGTAATGGCCATTCCTCAATGGAATGGTGAAGTTTTAGGTGTACAGTAGTTACATTCAGTTTTGAAAAAGGTAACATCACACTTCTCAAACCGGTAAATATTACTCAAGGATTAACAAGAATTTTATTACAACTACTGGCTTTTCATAAAAAGAACTAGAGTTATCACTATACGGGCTGATAACAAAAAGCCACAAGTGAAGAACCTCTAGGCTACATTTCACAAGAGGTATGCAAAATTTTCCAGTGAAAGCGCCTGAAAAACTAAGCTATGCCTACAGTACTCAACACAATGAACTCAGCAGACTAAGCAATACAAACACAACGTCCAGAACGTTTTTACACGAGGATCCGGACTGGTAAATATAAAGCCTTGCAAAAAAATACCCAAAATTTCTCAACTCCTAATGTCGTCACCAACAGTCTGTAGCTGAAGTAAGGAAGTGATGAAGATCATCCACAGCTACCACAAGCATGCTGGCAAATTCCTGAAGAGCAGTGTTCATGCCAAAGAATGCCATCTGGAACTGGAAACTGTCTTTACTGGCCAGAAACTTAAAATAACAGTAATAGACTTGTCAGAAATCCATATATACTTACACACCCTGCAGACTGAGTAGCACAAACCATTCTCTTTTTCTCATTACAACCTGTGTTGGTTATTTTAAAACTCTAAAACCCTCAGACAGGCAGCCAAGCCACATTTCAGCAGAGAACAAACCAAAAACTGTTATCAACCTTTTATTCCAGATCTGCACAGGAACAGCTTCTCTGGTCTCACTGAGCACAGTGGTGTCAGAATCTTGACAAAATGTGATCTCGTAAAGCAAATCTGTATAGCAGTTTGTTAGAGGGGGGGATTACAAATCAGCAAAGAGGAAAATTACAGCTATGAGCTACAAGCAGGTGGTTTATTTCTGCCATGGAGATTAATCAAAAGATGCTCGAGTGAAGTACAGGGAACACACTACTAAAGTAACAACAGGTCAGTGAGGACAGTTTGGGGGGTTGCTTCCTAGAGATTCTGGAAAAAAAAAAAATTGCCTGACCTCAACTCAAGCAACAGTTACATCCAAAACATGGTTCTCTAAGGAGGACTGCATCTCTTTAGAGTTCAGCATTTTGTATCCAAAGAAGACATGGGAAGACAACTGAATCAACAAACAGGGTGCTGTACCGACAGCATAAAGGGAAAAGTAAAGCTATGGGAGCAAGTACTCCGTGCATCGGCCAATGAAGCAGCTGACGCTGCTTCCAACTGTGCCAAATAGGGGTTAGTCAGCCCAAAATATATCTAAATGCAGTATTTATAAACACAGCATGAACTGACTATGGCATTTTTTAGTGACTGCACTTACTATACCGGTCAATTACTTTAATTAGAATTCACTACTCACTAACAGGAGGAATGATAGTCTTTCCAATCTCATTAAATATATTCAAACACTGTTGGATTTGGTTGGTTTTCACCCACATTTACACTCAGTAATGCCTGCTAAAGATAAGTGCCTTACAAAGCTAGTGGTACAGTCCAGATCTTAGGCATTTAAGTCAAGAAAGTCTGGTTCCTGGAAGGGATTAGATGTATTGAAGCAGCGGTATCCTGAACAGCTGTTGAGGAAGCAGGGGACAAAAGTCAGCTTGTAAAGAACAGAGAACAAGAACAGCATCACTATACTGCATGACCTTGAAAACCGTAAATCCTCCTACAGTTCAAAAGACACCAAGAAATAAATATCTGATAGCTGCAGGATCCCAGGCTGCAAGCAGGGACCTGCAGCCCAACTTTAGCAGAGGTCCATGCCAACCTACAGAAAACACTATTCTCTAGGGGGATGAGGTGGTGAAACCCCTAACTTCAAAGGAAGTTCTTACAGGCCACAGAAAAATCCTGTCTCCCCAACCAACCACCATGTACCAGAGGGGCATTGTTTTCACGTTTGTCATCACACTGTTCTGACTGGTACAAGGTAACATTCTTCAAATCTGCCAAGATTTGATCTACTGATCAAGATTCCTCCTATAATTCATTAAACTGGCACAAGCTGACTCATTGATTGGCTCTAATGAAACCACCTGGCAAATGCTGTGTCAAACACCAAGAAATAACATTATATGTTATGTGATCAGCCAGGATATGAAGCCTTTTTCTTCTCCCAATAAACAGTGTTACTAAATATGGACTGGTGATTGTAACCAGTTTGGAAAATCATACCACGAGAGGATGCATTTATTTTATCAAAATAAAACAAAGTTTCATGGAGTTGACCCTGAAGAGCTTCAGTCAGATGGGACATGACAGGTTCCTAGCCAGATCCACATTTACGTTGGATGTGTTAAACAATAAAACTGAACCTTGCATAACTGGAAAGAGCTTGCAGTATGCCTAGATTCAAATTTGATCAGGTATTTCTGTCTGACAGCAGTTTGGCAGGGCACTTAGAATATGATGTTTGCTTTTGGTTTTGACAGATACTTGTTTATGCACAAATCAGCCTGCATGCTAATAGATAAAATGACAGATCAAGTTTGTGACAGCTTGTGCACAACTTGAGCATCATAACTGAGGTAGGCTTAATGAGTAATCTTTGCAGGGTGCCAAAACAACAAATATCTGCCAGTTTAAACAACTGAACAACAAAAATGCAAACCCTCAAAATTGGCAGTGTTCAAATTCTACTCTGAGTAAAGCCTATGGTCCACTGAACTCATGCATAGATCACAGCTACGAATCATAGACACAAACAAGACTATTTTGAAAATATAGACATCATGGAGGACAGAGTCAGATAATGGTACCAAGTAAAAGATTTCAATCCTATTCAAGCTGGGGTTAATAAATTCTACCTAGTATGATAAGTCAAAATAAATAAGGCAGCACTTCTTCAGAAATGCAAGAAGACTTTGAATTATTAGTTCAATCAACAGATGCTCTTTTTTTATTTCATCCATTACTTATTAAAAAGGGTCTGAACAACCAAGCTGTGTTCCCTCAAAGTTCATAACTTGTACTTATTTGGCATGCCGAGCTGCTTGTTGAATCAAAGACCAGTCTCCTCTGTCACAGAAGAAGCTCCTTTTGCACCTACACCTCCCTTCCCCTAAAAAAAAATCAATATTCCTAGTTTATGGGTATATACATGATTCAATGCATCAACTTCTTAAAAGGTATGTTGAAGAAAATAACTGATGAAATGCTTCAATCACATTGGTTGAAAATCTTATTTTCTTCTCTATTTTTATTACATATTATAAAGCTACAAATTTCATTATCACCTAGTTCCTGGGACACTTAGTGCCAAGATCAAATTGTACATACAAAAAATACATACAACAGAATTATCCACAAAAAAATCCACAAACACAAAAACAGTGCTATATATATATATAACAAGAACATGTTATATATAAAAATCCCTATCACGTGAGCAGATCAAAGAGACAAAAGCAGCAGCACCTGAAGCAGACTGAAACCTTCCAATCCACAGCTCTGGGTACTACTACAAAACAGCCTTAGAAGAAAACAGCTCCATTTTTGTTAAAAAGCTACTTCTTTGGCCCATACAAAAATTACTCTAAAACAAATCATTCCTTCATTAATGGTACTTAGTTGTCACATATTACTGTGGCCTGGAACTTGAATCATCACTAAGTGAGCATAAACACTGTAACAGGACCCTATTAGGTAGGAAATGTTGACAATTCCCACTTGCAGGTTTGTTTTCCCCCCAGCCCCTACAGAGAAAACAACATCTCCCCTCTTTGCTATGGTAGCCAACAAATTAACATAAGAAAACTGAATTTATATTAGCTGCACTGAACTTTGATTTTCCTTGAGGCTGTGGGTTTCTCTTTCAGACAAACAAAATACAAGTGTACCTAAAAGATTTTTGGGTTTTTTAAACCCAGAAGTTACTGCTTTAACTTTTCTGGCTTTATAAACCAGAAGTTAATTTTGAGTTTGTTTTGGGTTTATTTTTTGGTCTGGGGTTTTTTTGGGTTTTTTTGTTTTNTTTTGGGTTTTTTTTTTTTTTTTTTTTTTTTTTTTTTTTTTTTTTTTTTTTTTTTTTTGTTTGTTTGGTTTTTTTTGTTTTTTTTTTGGTTGGTTTTTTTTGTTTGTTTCTAGCTCAGAAGTTACTTTTAAACATTTTCATTTTTAGAACTCTCCAAACACATCTTCCCTCACTTAAAAGTCACACAAAAATCTGCATCCTTTTCAGTACAACTGCCTATGGCCAGCTCAGTCACATCAGTTCCTTCTGTACTGTAACATTCATTGCATTACACTGAATTCAGTATAAACAATCACCATGCTCGACTGCTCTAGACAGCAGCTAGCACAGAAGACAAAAATTTCAGGTTAACATGATACAGAAACTATCAAGACGGCCAAGCATCTCATTTTAGCCCCCACCCCCCAACCACAAACCCATATATTTGTGTTTCCATTTTTCTCTCTCTCCTACCAACAGTTCTTTGTTTTCATTTTTATGGCAGTTGCTGAGTAAATGCTACAGATTTCCAGAGTGAGATAATTTCACTCAGATATTGTGAAAGTCCTCATTGTTAGAGTTCTGGCAAGACAGGGTAAACTTAATCTAAAGGGGAATGAAGAAGTTTGTATTACATATAAAGCCAAACATTAAGTGATTTTATTTCCTCTTAGTATTCAGAGCCAAGATCTAGATATAAAACAAGTCATTCAAGGCACATCAGAAACAAAAATTTACAGATATAGGTCAGGCTGATTCACTTCTATACTGTATTTTTCTTATCGTACCACTAATGCTTTAATTTAGCGCTCAATTTACCACAGTGGCAACATGTGTTGCTAAAATCAAGAGCCACAGTCTCACGGAAATACCATATCATGAAATTATACTGACAACTGCTCTGCCTCCAGCCCTTCCTCCTGGATGAGTCCAACATGAGTATGTTGTAGGTTTCTCCACTCCTATGTTTGCTTCTGTGTCCTGGACAGACTTTGGAGCCACATGATAGTCTTGTCCTCAGCACTGTCTCTGACCTCTTCACATTTTGCTCCTAACAGGACTTCTAGGCACACTCTGAACCCGACTAAAGGCTCTACTGCCTCTGGAGCTGCCAGTGTCCAGCTCTGCCACTCTATCCTGTATCTGGTTTCTTTTTTTTTCTTTTTTCCTCCCTACTTTTACTAATCTACACTCTAGCTTCTACACACCACCAACTCACGCTTTATCCAAAAACTTGACAAAAAAATCAGATTTTAAAAATCATTTTGCTTGCAGAAGGATTTTGCAGTAACTTTCAGAAAACAAATCTGCTTTAGGTCCACAAAATCCTTCAGTGCCCAAAAATTAAAGACCTTCAATCATTTTCCAAGAATGATGAATTTCCATGCATCTTGGCTGTGATACTCCCAAGTTTTCTTTATTCTCTAGGATGAGGACATCAGTTTCAGAAACTCTTGGATAGCTGCTATTATCTTCATGTAAATATCACCGCCTTTCTTGCATTACCTAACACAACAGCCAAATAAAAATTAAGTTTCTGCTGAAATGTTTCTGTACCTCTCTAAAAAGAAATTGAGATAAGTAATCCTGGAATTTTTTTACAAGGTTACAGTTACTACTACTCTCTCACATAGAACTTTAATTTTCCCTACCATTAAAGACTATTTTGAACAAAGAACCTCAATGTCTGTTGGAAAGGGGACTTCACCTGTTTGAATATTAATATCCAGTGCTCTTAATGGCCTAGGTTATCCAAGACAACCATATGGGACTGGCAGACTTGAGTCACAGCTTCATGTCACATGCAGGATACCTTAAGCAATCTAAAAATGGGTATTAGCGCTGGCACCTGGATTAGTTCAGGCACCTGGATCCCAAACTGACCAGAAATGTTTTTAATGTTTTTGCATCTATCTGAGTGCTAGATGGTAAAAGAAAAAGAATATCTGAAACATGCTATTTCACTTACCCCACTGTTAAAAATCATCAACAGTAAAAAAAAAATAAATAAAAAGGAAAACAAAAAAAATAGCTTTGTAACTTAAAGACAGTGGTCTGAAAATTGGATTGCCATTCTGGTTTCTCAAGTCTGTAGCAGGCGAGAACTTCCCCACATGGCAGAAAAAAAATGAGAAGCAAAGCATAAAATCATACACTTCAATCTGGCAAAAAAACTACCAGTGACTACATGAAAACCATAAGTCCTAATTACAATAATTATTTTATAGCAGATTTTAGGAGTTTTAGAAGTATAATAATTGCCTTTAAAGACAATGGTATTTTTAATCAGCCACTTAAAAAGGAAGAGAGAAAAGTGGTGAAAGAAAGAAGTGATTTAAAGCAGTCAAATTCTATCCCATTACTTCCTGTGCGTTGCCTAGAGGCTATGAGAAGCTAGCAATCACACTAATTTGGTCCCATCACTATGAAAAAGATGCAAGAATGCAATTATGATGATTCTGGCAAAGAATTACTATTTTTCTCCCAGCACACAGAGAAACATATGCGGGATACAAGTATGTGATTTCTGTTCAAAAGGAAACTTCTGTGTGAAGCTTTTCTAATCCACAGAGAAGATTCTGACTGAAATAACAAATCCCCAGTGGTTATGTAGTTCTGCAACACTACTATGGTGAAGCCTGCTTCCTCAAGGAAGAAATGAAAGCACTTTTGAGAAGAAATATTTTTGGCGGTTCAAGAGAGGTCTATGTACTTATCTCAAGCGCTTATAACTCTCCTTCATACAGAGAGGGTAAACTAATTCTACACTTCAAATACTCTAAGAGTTCTGTTTCTGTGAATGATCCACCACCCTCAATTCCTCAAAAATTTTGCTTATAGTCCTAATTTCGCTTTTCCCCAAGAGCAGGCTATTTCTCAACACTTTTTTGATAGATAATATGCTAACCTTAAGAAATACTTAAGCTCTGAGCCTTAGAGCGTGAACTTAGTCCAATCTTTTACTACTAGACGTTTCTAGGCATGTTCAGTGGCAAGAGTCCTGACAGCTCCACTGACCTCTTATCCTGTAAATTCTGGACCAGTCAGTGGCACAAAATATGACTGGTTTTATCTGTCTACTACCTTAGTATCTCCTTTTGTATTGTTCTTCCTCTGATATATGTCAATTAAACAGTTGGGATTTGCGAAAAGAAGAAACAGAAGCTAGAACATATTCACTATGAAAGAAAGATTAATATAATTCATTCTTTCCACACTTCCTAAAAGCATCTGACATTTGGGGCACTTTTGATCCATGTCAAATTCTGGCTGTAAGCCTGAAACACAGGCCCAAGCCAGCAAGCTTGGAAAGTGGCCATAAACAAAATTGAACTTCAGCTGTCCAGGCAAGCACCAAATAAAACTGTTTATTTCCAGGTCTGTTATGAATAAGTAGGCAAAATTTCTACAGCATGACTGCACTGGCAGCATTTCCTCAGCAGAGACTAAAATAAAAGAAAGGATATGGATACCAGTGCTGCACAGACTAACTCTGGCCCTGGGTCTATTGACAAGAAAGTTAAAATCTTGCAATAACATGGTGAAAGTGTACAAGATTTATAAATATATAAACTAAATTACTGTGAAGGGCTCCCCTACCATGCTCTAATATAATCTTAGTTTTATATAAATGTCATGAGCCTCAAATCAGTACAGAATTACTTATGATGTTTGGTGATGCATTACAGAGCACAAGAATGTGTCTATTCTTCTGAATCAGTAAGAAAAATGATAAATTTATCTCTACTGTTATGCTTTCTGCTCTTGCTGCAATGGCCTGTCACAAGAAGGCAATCACTTCCTCACATCTATTTCAAAATAAAGAACCTGCATAATCTGAGACAGCAGGGAAAAGAAAACCCCAAGAGTGTGGTAGTTCTCTCAGCAGATTATGTTTCCAGACCTTGTGATCCAATATCTAAAATGTATGCAATGAAGTATCTCTAATCAAACAGCAAACTCCTGCAAAGCCTCTTTCATATCTATGTAACTGACAGTAAAAAAATCAAAACATACAAATTGATTAAATTTGTCAATTACTATTTTAGCGAGAGTTCTGAACACATTCACTTCAAATCCAAAGCTGCAGAAGAAGACTGGCTATTGGTTTGCTGATCACACTAATTAAAGCACCAAGTCTTGGATTCTAGAAAGCAAAGATGGAAAGAGAAAACATTTTACATTGAGTAGAATAATTTATAAACAAATAAAGTAGCACTTTAGCTCTGTTTCATGTATTTAGTATTTTTTCCCTTCCATAATGACTGAGAACTAATTTTTTAATTACTACAACCTTCACTAAAAGCTGGCTTATCGTACTTTTGAAGCAATCACTAAGGATAACATCTCTGAAGCCTTTTAAAATGGAATAACAAACAACAAAAGCTGTTAGATAAGAGGTGAACTTCTGTGGGGCTTTTTTTCAATTATGCTACAACAGATAAAACCATTTTCTGCTTGTGTACAGTTTTAAGCCTGGAACTCTACTGGCACAAAGCATTACAACATCCCAATGGCTGTACCATGGTGCTTCAGCTTGCTTCTGTCCTGTGTTTCTCCCAAGATTTCATGCTAATAGCCTTGGCTTATTCAGTCATAACTAGTCTTCTGGCACTGAGCTCCACCTGCTGACAAGTCTCTCAAGTGTTGCAGAGCTTGCACACCAAGTCTCAGTTTTGTCAACCAGCTCCACGAAAATGCTGCAGTATGCAAAATAAATCTACATGAAACACTTCTATAGTGAGAACAGCATCTAAGTTCAAACATATATTCTTAAAATAAATGGGTTTACACCTTCACGAATTTTTTTTTTACCATGTAAGGAAAAACAAGAAGACATATTAAAGTGGCACAGAGATTTCACTATGTGATTGTTAAACAAAATTAATTACTATTTTATATTAACTAAATCTATTGCCTGGATTAAGCGCTCCCTGAAGACATTTTCAAGGCAATACTGATGAAGTTTAAAGCCTTACCATGAAATGCAAATCATCATAATGGTATGCAATTACCTGAGTAAATGTTTAGCTGGCAATATTCAAAAATTAATAATGTTTTTATTTCTAATCTGATCATCACACATATAAAAGTTTAGTTGCTGTTGTTTTCTTAATTTTAATTACCATGGACTGCTGTCATGCTTTGTTGAACGTATTAACAGCAAAAATATACCTTATGTACCTTAAGACAAATGACACAGGCCATACATCCACTGACTGAACACCTAAACATGGAAAGGTTAGCTCAAGTAGCTTCTAGAGCTTCCAGTTAAATTTTAGAGAGAGACATAACACTTTGGATACTACTATATTTTTGTCAAAATGTATCTATTTACAGCTTTTTTAAGTATCTCCATACTTTAGGTACAGAAGAAAAAGTGTACTATAAATCTCCCATTAACATAGTGAATGGCATAAATGCGAAACTCTGAGGGGCTCAAAACCGAGATTTTAAACTTGTAGTACCATCAGCATTATAATTATCTCTGTCTTGCATGGATAACTCAGTAGAAAAGTATAACTGCTAGTAACAATAAAATGTTTAAGTTTTCCATATACAATGACAAAACTGTTAAATGCAATGTTCAGAAATAACAAAAAATACATTTTTCTTTCACTCCGTGCTATGATATCCTGATTGAAAAAAAAGAGAATTGTTTGGCATTTTCCTATTTTTCCTAAAGTGAGTACATGCGTACCAATACACAGCAAACCTACTTCAAAAAATATATTGTCTAAAGCAAACCATATTAAAGACACTAACAGAAAGCAAAACTTTTTACAGTTAATAGAGGCAAAAAAAGAACAAGGAAACAGAGTTAAAACACATAAGATTACACTATAATGCAATACAGTGTATAGTATATTACATTACAGTGTAAATGGATAGTCTATACTATCTATTTATAGTGTACAGGTATTTACTACATCCATAATATATAGTGTATGGATACACTATAACGTAAAATAGTGTATACTATATTAAAGTGTAAATATAAATTTTATAGTGAAAATATACACATTTACTCTATAAAAACATATCTAACAGCATCTCAGCATTTCACTCCTTTTTAGTAATTTATACAGTTACCTAATGAAGGGATGCAAAACAATTTGCAAACTATTCCACCATGAAATTGCCTCTATTTGTAAGATATAAATACTTAGGAGATATGAAACAAAATTGCTATGCACATCCTCTTTTAAATTTTAAATTATGAACAAAAAAAATTACTTGTGACTTGAGGACACAAAAATTTAGTTCATACAGATGCTGACAATACAAGCCAACTACGATTTTATAATTCTTACGAAAAAATTTGTAAAACAAGTGTTTACAATTAGTTTCTGAAGAGGAATAAATAATGACATTCAAGTGTAACAGAGTAACATTTAGATGAACTGCTCTCAGAAAAAGTGGAGAAACCTTAACGAATTCATAGCTGAAGAAAGAGTCATCATCTTGAATGATACCAGGATAAGCAATCAGCAGTAAGAACATTTCATTTCTGATCTTCTACAGCCCTATACGTTTAAGGAGTTTTACTAAAAAAAATAATAAAAAAAAAAATTTAAATCACCAGATGTTTATTTACAGAAACAACCCATCACAGTATTATTTTTTCATCTTGAGATATAGTCAAGTCTGCCAGGTCAGGGTGATGCCAGACATGAGCACAGACTGGGAGAAAGAACACACCAAGGCCAGCCCTGCAGAGAAGGACTCGGGGGTGCTGGTGGACATAAAGCTGAACATGAGCTGACACTGCGCACTTGGAGCCCAAAGGGTCAACCATATCTGGGACTACACCCAAAGCACCCTGAGCAGCAGGACAATGGAAGTGTCTCACTCCCTCTGCTGCGCCCCTGTGAGATTCCACCTTGAAAACTGCACCCAGGTCTTGGGTCTTCAACACAACAAAGAGATGGAACAAGCCCAGAGGAAAGCCACTAAACTGATCACAGGGCTGGAGCACCTCTCCTAAAACAGCAGGCTGAGAGAGGAGATGTTCAGCCCGGAGAACAGAGGGAAGATCTCCAGGAAGATCTCACTGAAGCCCTTAAGTACTCAAAGGAAGCTCATAAGAAAGATGGAAGCTGACTCTTCACACTGGCAGACAGTGATATGATAAGGGGACCCAGTCTTAGTCTAAAAGAGGAGACGTTCCAACACCTGAGCAGAGTCTTGCTCTGCCGGGAACACAGCTCTGGCATGAGCTGTGAGAGAAGAGACAGCTCCAGTACTGACAGTGACCACCCAACACCACCTTAATCCTCCCTGCTCCACTGCAGGGTGGGAGCGGTGGTCCTTTTGTGTGCAGAGACAACGGACCTGACTGCTTCTGGCTCACTGGAGTGACCAGCTGGGGAAGAGGCTATGTGAGAGAAAAATGCCCCAAAGTCTACACTACCTCTCAGCACTTCTACTGTGTGCTGCAGAAGCGCTGAGCAAATAGCCCAGGTATGAGAGCTTATCCAACATCACAGGCATCAAATCATTTAATCATCACCTCAAACCCCTTCTCAGAAAGCAAGGCCAATACCAACACCATCAAGCACATTTAGCTCCTGTCTTTTTTCAAGTCCAAAAGCTGGTATTCTTTACTGAGATGCAGGAGCTGCTGCAGGTCCTAACGTAAAAAACAGCATGAGCAGGAGGATGAATAGGATCCAATGCAGGCTGCAGTGGATCACTACCATTTCCTTCTGGGGCAACTTGTGCTGATCCCAAGGCAGCCTCAGTACCTATGGCCTGCATGTAAATGCTGTACCCTGTACATGTAAATGCTGAACTTAGCTGTGGAAATAAAGTTGCCTGCTTTCACAGTTAACCCTGTTTTCAGTCCCATTCAGTCTCCTGTACAAGACAAGGACTTCCACATCCAGCACCCGCAAAATAAGCGTGCATGTCCAAAGGGGGCTTAGCCCTCCTGGAAAGCTTTGCCTTGAAGAAGCAAGGGAAGTGGTAATTCTGCACAATTTATTCTTCAGATGAAACTTAACACATCACACTTCATGACAGGTCTTCTCTGCAAAGTAATTTGAATTATCAGCATTATTTTCATAAAAGGTGACGGAACTCTGAACTCTCAGATAACATAGGCCAGATGGAACTACATAAACAAGAGCAAGTTACTTAAAATACATAATCTATGTTAAAAATTAATCTTAATATTATCTCTGACATACAAATGTGTCACTGATTTATTTTCTCAAGTTGCCTTAACAGTAAATTTTACTTACTGGTTTAAAAAATAAAACAACAAGAACCCACATTATCCTCTATTTCAACTGACACAACATCACTTAGTGTATTAAGTATTTCTGCCTCTTTTTGTACCAACTTCCTGTTCCTGTTTTACCTTCTCCCTGAGAAGCTGACCAGACTGCTTCTCATAATTAGGCCCCTTTCTAATTCCTCTCATGGGTTTTCTCTGCAACCTTGCATTGGGTTTAAGTGGCAAGATTTTGTGAAGGGGTGCATCCTGCTGTAGCGGAAGGTGTTGAAAGGGGCTGGAACTAGGCAATCTCAGAAGTTCCTTCCAACCCAAACCATCCTAAAACTCCATGCTCCCCCTTCCCCTGCCCTCCTGCAGAGGCCACTGTGCCCTGAGCACAGAACCAGCCACCTTTGTGCCATCTGCCCTGGGGCACTGCAGGCCCACCAGTGGCTGCACTAGAGGTGATGAGCCCTCACTCCTTGCAGGTGACACTGGAGGTGACATGGTGCTGGCAGTGATGGAGCTGCTGTCTCTCTGTTCTGTTGGCCCCATGTAGGCCTGCACTCAGAACACAGGATTATTTTTTCCCACTCACTGAAAGAGAGGTTTAGACACCAGAAAGCAGACTTCAGTAATCTCGAGCTGAAGGGGAAGAGCACCATTCTAGACTCGTCATCTCAACTAACCCTAGTAGATACTAATCTCTAGCACTTCTGCAGGATAAGGTGTTAAATAACTAACAAGATAGCCTGCCCCAAAAAGATTCCAAGCCTCCTAAACTTTTGCAATCATTATCCTGATTCTTCTTTTCTCTTTCTTCATCTTTTTGTACTTTTAAAACTCCTTCTAGGTCACGACAGCATACAAGCTTTGTAAAATAATGTACCAGGGTAAATGACAACCACCTCATAGTGCCTCGTAAATATTAAACAGCAGTGGAAGGAAGAGAATGCTGACAATCAAGTATAATTGTAGAATGGGAATCAAACGGTTCCACAAATAGACAGAGAAAGAAAAAAAGCTTTCCTCTCAGATACAACCATTTAATTATCATTTCACAGAGCTAATGCCCCACGGGCCAAAAAGAATGTCAGACTAAACCTCAAAGAAAAAAAAGTCACAAATATCTCTTACATGTCAAAACTAATCCACAAAGGCAAACACTACTGGTTGTCCCTTTAGTAAACAGGTACTGTTTGTTTGCTTTTTTATGTGGCCTACAAACTCTGCACACAGCTGCATACACCTGAGAAAAGGAAGTCATATAAAATATTAGCAAAGCAAGGTATTTATCTAAACTACATTAGGTCTCACCAGACCAAAAAAAAATTCCTTTTAATTATTAAGAGCATGTAAACATTTAAAAAAAAGTTGCAAAGAAAGCAATGTTCATTTCTGTTTAAGAAAAGAGTAATTACAGTACATAAAATTAATTTCTCAATTACTTAACAAATGCAGCAATTCCAAGAGCTTTTGCTGTTAATTTTCTGTCTACAACTGTAAATTTATTTCTTCAACACAGTCAAGGAAATTACCAATAGCTACTCAGCCATATTTACTAAATCCATGTAAGAGACTTTTCTTTGTGTAATGAAAATCTAAGCATCAAGTGTAGAGAAGACCAATCCAAGTCCCCAGACACAGATTGTTATGAGTTACTGCCACCTAAAAAGAAAAATATCTCGCAACTGAACTTCTTGTCCAAACAAGGCTCCAGAAATGCGAAGTGAAGTCCATTTACTTTAAATTACCTCAGTGAGTATCTTGATACTCTGATCTCAGGTCTGAAGAACAGTGGCATGGCTATACAATTCAGTAAAATGGATGTTAAACTTACCATAGAAGTCACTGATCTGGCATCTTCTTCATAATTCACTACAGGTGGTGGCTCTTTCCCATCATTCTCTTGAACCTTTTGTTCCAGTAGCTCTTTCTGGGCTGCAAATTTTGCCTCAGAGCATCTTAATTGCTGGACTGTTTGCTTAAGTTCTTCAAGTGCTTGCTTTTGGCTCAGCAAGAGTACAATACTGCAAAGAAAAGTAACAATTTTAAAATATACATTATTCAAAATAGTTTATTTGCTTCATAAAAGCTGGGGGGGATAAAAGCATGACAACTCCCCAACATAATCATTTATTCAAAGGTGAAGCAATTCTAGAAAATTTTCAAAGCAACAAGATAATGTAAGCAAACACGCATTCTCTCTATCACAAAAACCATGTTTAATAAATACAGGTGAAACTCCTGTTTTCATTCACTTTTGACTCAACTTACAAACACTGGGGTCCCCCCTCCTTTAGGGACTAAGTACATTTTAGATAATGATTTCAAGTGATGAGAAATTCACTCCATCAGTGTAGTTATTGCAGCAGTAATTTGCAGTATTAAACTCACCTCACATCCAGTGTAAATTCATATGGCGTCACATAAGAGATATCTGGTTTTTTTCCTCTGCACCATAAGTATTTAGGGACAGCAATATAATTGCCTTACGAAGCTAAATAATCTTTACGAACAGCTAAAAAACTTTTCATCTTCTGCTTATTTTTAAAGTTCTTCTCTGAATACTGCCCATACTTGTGTATACTTGAGACAGTCATGATTAAATCATATTGAAGGACACACACTTACAGCATCTGCAGGTACCCAGACGACTCTATTATCCCAAAGAACTGTCAAAACCAAAGACTGACAGAAGCTGCCTAAGAGACAGAATCACCCAGAGTATAATACACACACCCTCAAAAGCACTCAACCAGAGCCCAGTGACCTATGTTCTACAGGAGGTGCAGAGTCCTCACAGTCTACAAGAACAGATGAAGGAGGTAAATGGACCAGAGCTATGTAGAATGAGGGCAATATGAAGAAAAAAAATCACAGTTTTGTGTTGCTCTGTATCTTCAGGATAATCCCTTGACAACAGGCCCTCCTGCAAGCCCTACCCTTGAAGAAAAAAAGAAAGGCAAAATTTATTCATACAGAGATTGATCCTTCACAAACTGATGCCCAGCCAAATGAGTTTTCAAATGAGTTTCAAAGTAACAGGGAAACCACCTGTTATAAAATCCTCTTTGGCAGGAAAAGATACAAATCATATCCATATAGGTGAGCATTATATCAAGTCACTAATGAGCAAAACTCTGCACCGTCACGACAATGATTGCTCATTCAAAAAGGGTAAGTGTGAGGTATGCAGACACGATTCTCAAATCTGAAACTGAAATTTGGCATAAGCTCGCACATATTTAAAAGCATCAGAGAAGCAAATGAACAATTATCCTGAAGTCACCCTGAAGATAATGTGTTTTCATCTGGTCTCCTTTATGAGAGAAAAAGGACATCACCATGTGAAAATAATAGGCTTCAACCATCAGCAAGGCCTTGGTGAATACATACTGGCTGGAGAGACATCCCCAGACAGAATGGTTTCAACCGATCAGGACACAGGGATAACAAGACATACTCTGCTAGTGAAAAGTCACTCACAAGCTAATCTCTTTCTGAACTGTGGCAAAATGGATTACAATCTGATTTGGTTTCCCAAATCCAGCTTTCAGTGCTTGCCACTCCAGTCATGCACAAGGAATTAGAATCTATAAAATTATTTGCCTGTGGCTTGCAGGAGTGCAAACTTTAAAGTCCCTATTGCTAGTAATAGCTACTAGCAACTTCACAGAGTGAGGTCTTGTGTGAAGGATCCCTGCAGATCAGGGCAACACATGAGAAAAAAAGTGGTAAAAAGGTGACCTAAATCAAAACACAAATATTCAATATTCTATCATGTTGGAAGGGCAGATGGTATGTTTGACATATGCATATATAAATAAAATACAATTAAAACATTTTCTGTGTTGAAGGTAATATTATCATTTGAAGATGGAAAGGGATATTAGTGCCAGGATAATAGTACAAAGACATTGCCATAAGGTAAGACCTTATGGAGTCATAATCAAGCCCAATGCAACAGCTGGATAAGATATCCTGGGGACAAGTAAATGCTGAAACATCCTGATCACTCTGCGCAGCAGCTAAAAGGTGAAAATGAAGTTTGTTGGAGGTAGGCATGATCAATGACAAATCACAAGGATGATTTCAGGGAAGCCTTCACTGTACAACTAGATATCTAAGCCAGATTCTCTGCCTTTTAACGAGACAAACAGGTACTGGTGCAATTTGAACTGAAATAATCTCCTCAACACCACGAACATCTCCTAAAGGATCAGTCAGAGTAGCCTTCACACAGTAAGAAACACAGCAATGGTCTAAACTATTTTCAGGGAGTTATAACTGGTGACAAAACAAAACTGAGGGGGAAAAAAAAAACCAACACCCCATCAAACTCAACTAGTTCAAATATAGTTTATCCTTTAAGTAGCATACAGCAAAGAAGACAGGTCAAGAACCAAAAATTGGAAAATGCACTGTGTGTTCACGTGAACTTCAGCAAATAAAAGACACAAAATATCTAATCAAAACACTGATATCAGATACATAAATAAAGTTTTGGATGTGAATTAAATACTATACAATGTTTCATGTGACAAAGTTCTGTCAACAAAGAGTGTCAAGACTTCTTCATTGAATGAAAGATTACCTGAAGAATTTGCATGCTAATTCACTACCAGTACTGTAAATGAGTATTTATGACCAAATTAGTAAGATTGGGATTGATTGCAACACAAATCAGAAAAATATCACTACAGACAAAAGATTTCTTTATCTGTTGTATTGACATCAGTTTAGAAGAGTATGTGAACATTTTTTCTAACCAAAGGTTGAAGAAAAACCTAAAGATGTTGCCCAAGAATGATTCTTTATAATAATGTTTTATTTATGGTGCACTAAAACACTCACAAATCTCTCATCTTTGTATTTACTATGCAATACTATGGAGCATGAGATTTACATTTTCTACATTTACACTTTAGTAAAGGAAATGCAAAGAAAAAGAATGAACTTAATCCGATCTTAAGGCAAACATATTACTGCATAAGAAAGAGTCTTGCACACAGTCTGAAAGTCTTTCATAGAATTACACCTACACAAGGAATTATGCCAAACTGAAAGGCAACTGAACTCATCTTCTTTGATCAAGTTAAACCAAATTAATGAAGGGTCCAGCTCTTGAGCCATGCCAAACTATGGCGATTATATTAAACTTAGGTAGCTGCTCAATTCTTCAACAAGTTGAGGTCTGCAGTGGGCAAGGGTTATTTTAGAGATGAGAAACTAACTTATTGTTGTTTTTCACAGTAATTGCTAAACACAAAAGCAGAACAAGACTAGTGAAGATTATTTCTTAGATAAGTTTTAGGAATTGTATTATAGACATTGTCTACCCTCTAATTATTGTATTCTGAAATTTAATTTCAACTTACTCAGATTTTTTTTCACATGTCTTAGACGACTCTTCTATTTTTTTCTCTAGTTCCAAAACAAGTTCCTCTTTGGTCAAAAGGGTTTGCTGTGTTTGCATCAGTTCTTCTATTACAGTTTTTAACCTGTAAAACAGATTTCAGAAACCCAAGCTGTGAATCCATAAACCATATATATCTGGGAACATTGTCACCTTTTTCCTGAAAATGTAAAAGAGCATTATTTTTTAGATTATGTTACTCAGTGCTTGGCGATATTTTTTTCCTTTTTTTGGTGTGGCTAGACCTTTACATAGTTAATCTGCATTATTAGAGATTCTATACAACCCTCTGTATACATATAAGGTTACCGAATGATCTCCTGCCTGCAGGCTCTCCTACTAAGAAAATATTTTTTCCAGAATATGGGGTGAGTTCCACAAATTAATGCCTTCCTAATATATTGCTAATTACGAGATGCTTTAAGAAAGACAAAAGCCTTCCAACTCATAAAGCATGTGCTAAATAAATACAGAATCAGCAGCTGGATTGTATTCACTTCTAGAAATAGCACAAGTACAAATGATCACTTTCTGTTATAATGATTGCATCTTTCTTCAAAATTACCCTTTTTAGGTTAAAATCTCTGGTAACAGTTAATTCAAAATAAAGATAAACTGTACAAAACCACTCAATACTAACAGAGAAGGGCTATTACACTTTAAAGTCATTACTGACACTTCATAATTATCCTAGTAAATATTCCAATGAAAAAAAAAATCCATGAACGTATAACATTTGCATTCTGAACAATGCATGTAAAAGGCTTACATAATGACAATTTCTAAAATGCATATCAATCAAGAAATTGTTAAAATAAGCATGTAAATCTTGTTTCCTTTTTGTAACTTATCTACGTATCTTTAACTATCTTACTTTATTTCCCCTATATTTTCAAGCTCAATTTCAATTAAATTACTGAAGTAAAAAGTGGAACACAAGCAAAATATATGTAGTAATTACCACTGCACAGATCTACAGCCCAAGACCTTTCTAGACCAGGGAGTGGCACACTCAACTCTCTAAACATCTAGGAGGCACATTCCACATGTCTGTATATACTAAACTGAATGATTTGATTCTAAACACTGAATCAGTCCTCTCTTCCCAATATATTTTATACAATGGTAATTATATATGGTAATCTGTACTCAATTGTGCATTTTATACTAGGAGATTAAAATCAATTAAAAAAGCAATAGAGTGAACAACCAAAATTTATTTCCCAAAAGACAAACCTTCTACATGTGTTTATTTTGACATAAGATAAATACCTAAAACATTTCCCTCCAAGCAACACCCTCATAGCTCCACTTTTCATATACATTTTTATTAGTTTTAGGCTGTCAAAATCTCTATGCTGAACTTCTCTATGTTTTCTTATACTGGATCTCCAACTTCTTACCAACGAACTTTTTTATTTTAATACCTTGCTAAAGAAAGTAATTAAAAAAAAAATTAACTGCTTTTTGATCAGCTTTCTAAACAAAATTTTAATCAACATTTTATTTGCTTAACAGCTGATTTACAGGAAGCAGATGTTTCATCTAATGATCAAGCATCAATACTCATGAAATTAAACCCAAATTGATAAGACTTCATCACTAGAAGGAATGAATATATACATGCAAATACATCTTCATTATTTAACCACATCCACAAAATTGTTAGATGTTATATTTTATATTGCAGCATCAGATGAAAACATCAGGTTGATGTAGTTCTTCCTGAAACTTCTGAGATACTTCAGGACATTTTTATTTACCTTAAAGAAAAAAAAGCTACCAAGTACAGCAAAATCACTTGCCTCCTTGCGCTCAACATCTATTTTTTCTTTAACTTGCATTCAAACTGGCTACAGCTGACAACTCTGCATCTGTCTTGTATCATCTTGGCTGTGGTTTGCCAAAGGAATTTTCTTGTGGTGTTGTATTTGCCTTCTGGATACAATCAGTTTACAAAAGGGTTTCTATGACTTAACAGTTAATCACTATAACACTTAAAAATTCACACAATACCCCTATCTGGAAAGCTTCCTTTCATATTTCTTTGGTTTTAAGCTCCATTCTGCTGCAACTATCAATTAAAATTAATGCTTGATCTTAGAGAACTTATATTTCAGAAGAATTGGATATTACTATGCTCACTGATCAACTTTTAGCTTATTCTGGTTGCTCCTCTCAGCTTTTAATCTATGTCTCTTCAAAGCAAAAACTTTTATTCTGCCACACTTTTCAGAATTTCTCTGTATCATTCAGTGACATGCATGAAGAGTTTTCAGGAGACACCATAACTCATTCATTAGAAGGATTACCTAGTCAACACTGACTTTTAACTACCTCCTTTTGTCAAAATTTTATTCAGAAATATAAGTTTACCTTCATATTTATAAACCAGGTTTCTCATCATGCTCCCTTAAAATATACATTGTTGAACTGTTAAATAGTTATGGATGCAAAACTGTCATTTTTCCACTGCATATCCAATAAAACAGCTGATTCAAATATTATTGATTATAAATCAATATATGTCTTTGAATATTTTATACATTTCAGAAATAAATCCACCATGTGCACTTATTTCATTTGGTAGATACTGAAGGTAGTTCTCCTCTGCAGAAATATAATGTAGCATTTTAAAGCTCCAAGGCCATGATTTTAACATTGAAGATCAAAAGTAAAATTTCTATTGTTTCATCATGTACAGAGTTGACTTTTTAAAAGTCATCAACTATGGATAAATGATGCAGTACACTTCTCTTACTTGCAAATTTCTAGTCATACACAGTTGACAGAAATAGCTGTGGGTTTTTTTTTTTTTGGCTGCAGTAGCTTTAAGGCAAGACTGTAACAACATATCTAAAACACAGTGAACTAGATCTGTAAGTAAAGTCAGTTACTGAGAACTGTAACAAAAAATGAAGGGTTCTCACCTGCATTAAAAAGCAAAAGGAGAAACAGGATAATAACAGTTTTTAGTCCCAGGGGAAAGTGGAGCTTCATAAATAATCTGCGTTGCCTAGTATGTTCGTAATAATCCAATTAAAAGGACAGTTTGAAAAGTGACAAAGAATGCTGATCAGATAATGTTATTTGAAGTAGGAGGAAGGCTCTGAATATGCATAATAAAAAAGGATTATTCTGGACTTTATGACACTCTACACTGGGGCTGTCATTTCAATAAATATGGAAATAGGCAAATAAATAGTGGGGAAAAAATAACCCAAAGCTTTATTTACGTTGAGAATGGAGCATGGTTCTAAAATGACCATTACAATTCAGAAATGGAATTTTGGAGATACAGTAGATGATTTCAAGCCAGTGAAAACGCTGGCTTGATGAGCTGCTGGGGTGAGAAAATCAAATAGATTAGAGAATGATTCTCTAGGATCTGTTAGAACCAAAGCAGAATAAGAACATAGGAAACCTTGGAAGGCCTCCATCTAAACTGTGTATATGGATTACCTGTGTAATTCTAGCCATTCATCTCAAAACCAATATAGTAGCCTTGAAAACATTCAAATAAAGACAATCAGATGGATAAAGGATGAGTAAGTTTTGTGGAAGGACAGATTAAAGCTAAAAGATCACTCTGAAAAATAGATCACAGAACAGAAGTTTAACAGAAATTTATACTATCATAAGCAGAAAGGAATAGATTGTTCCTCTTTCTTTCCAAAAGAAAAGCTTAAGAGCCATTAAAAAAAAAAAAAAAAAAAAAAAAAAAAAAAAAAAAAAAAAAAAAAAAAGATAGCAGCAGGTTCACAAAACAGGAAGTTAATTTCTGGAATTCCTTGACCAAAAATTCTATGGACAACAGATACTTTTACACACAGAACCTGACTGAAAAAGACCACAGAAGAAAAGTACTTCCAAGGATATTACAAATTACTTCCACAGCCATTAAGGACATTTATCTTGAAATATTTCAGAGGTGAAAATTATGGGAGGCTGAATAAATAGCAATATCTGATCATCCTGGTTTTGTTCTCCTCTCAAGACTTTTCCCTGTTGTCTAACTTGGGAATGAAGAAAGTTGAGTGTCCATCTTTGGTCTGACCTAACATGATTTAACTGTTTTTCTCAGAATCCTAAATCTATACCAGGAAGTGAACACTTAGAAGACATCAACACTTAACAGAGCTATCTGATTTGTGTTCCAGAAAAAATGCCACATCATAAAATTTCTCACTCAAATTTGCAAAACCATTTCAAGTGGATGAGTGTAAGATTTTCAATAGAACACAATGAAAACTGAAAATGTATACATGTAGCTAAATATAAAGACATACATTTATAACACAATCATATGTTTCATCAGAAATGTTTATTATAAAAGCAATATTTCATCTCTATGATTTAGATATGCTGCTGTATTATTTCTAAACAGTTGGATACAAAAGGCAAGCCAAACACAAGTTTTTCTTTTTAAGCTATGGAAGGCAGAATCTTTAAAAAATTTCAATATTCTATTGAAAAGGGGGGCTCAGTATCTATATATTTCTTGTTACTGTGCTGAAGTACATCAAGATGTACAACATCTACAGAGTTTAGGCAGGAATAATCTTAATAAAGTCATGATGCAGAACACTAAGAAGAGAAACACATTTAAAGGAACTGGGGGGTGCTTAATTCTCATGGGATCCTTTCATAAGATAAAGCTGCTTCATGACTAAAGAGGCAGATACTTCATATTTTAAAAAAATATTTCAATGCTTATCAATGGAATAGATTTACCAAAAAAAAAATAAAATCATACAGAAAAAAAAGAGAGGATGATTAACAGCCTTTAAAAGGTACTAATAAAATCCAGAGTTTCTGTCATGCTGAGGAAATACAGGGATTAGAATAACCTGCAGAAGACAGGTTGCAATATGTTTACATTTGAAATACTTCACTCAGATTTTTGTTTTCAGAAAAACCTACAAGAAATAAGGATCATAGTTTGCTTAAGCAAATTAAATTAAAAAAAAAAAAAGTAAAAATTTCCACAATATATCATTGATGTCTTACTTGCATCAGTTATACTTTCTAATGGGAAAATACTTCAAATAAGTCAAACATGAACTGAAATACAGTAGACACCACAAAAATATCATCAATCAATGAAATTCTGAATTTCCTATTTTTAATGCATGAGTAACAGTTGCAATTTCACAAGTGACCACACAGGACATTTTATGTCAAAAGTTGAGGCTGATTATTTACAAACATAATAATCTCAGCAGTCGAATCATTCCTCATAACAAATGATTAAAGGTAAACCTGGAAAAAGTAATGAAAATATTTAACTAGGCAATATAGTAACAAAACACAGAGAGGTCACCCTGAGTGGCTAAAAGCCCTCTGAAATGCTACGAAACAGCTACATCTGTGTTACTAAGTTAATGCATTCTAAAGGTTACAATAATGAACAACTATCTACTTTTGAACACAAAAGCAAACACTTAAAAAACAAGAAAAATAAATTTATTCATGAAAATTTTCTCCACAGTGATTTAAATCACTGACCACATAACTCTACTTAGTGGTTTCACTAGAATATTTTTCTGTTTTTCCTAGGGTACTGAATGTGGAAACACTTTTGGGAAAATGAACCACCACATTCTCAAGGAAGACTCATGGTAGATTTGGGGCATCTTATTAAGTGGCACAAAGAATAACATACATTAAAAATAATAGCAAGTTTTTGAGGAGACTAAGATGTATTTTGTGCAAATTTTCCCAGCATAGGAAAGAGTTCGTAGCCTGAAAATACTACACTTAGAAATCAGACCTTAAAAATGGAGACACAGCCATGCAAGGATCTGAGTGAGTACAGCTATAACAGAGAATAGCATTTCCAAAGGATGAAGATTTGTAAAGAGACTTACATGACTTGCAAACTTTCTGCTGTTAAATTATTCCACATGATCTCATTAGCTTGAAGGTTTTCATTTTCTTCTAGTAAAGATGTATCAAACTCTATTTCTTGTTCAATAACTTCTGATGACCTAATTTAGTAAATAATTGTTATAATTTCAAAATCAACATGTATCTATGAATAGACCATAGAGCAAACCATTAGGTTTTGAAGTATTTTATCAACTAGATTATAGTTAAAACTATATATGAAATAAAAGGATAGAAAGCAATTGGATATATATTCTTTTTCTTGTGGAAAAAAAAACAATTCTAAAATCTCATGAGATAATAAAATGCACTACAATTCTTTGAATCAAATTCACAGCACAATCAAGGTTCTCAAAGACTGTCAATGCAAATGAGTGACTCTCACCTGCTTCCATCATAAACCTGTATGTGACGACCATCAATTCACACATAACAACAGAAAGATAATGCAAAACGTCTTAGAGCTTCTTCTTCATACATGAAAACAGAGTAATAGTTTCATAAATGGGAAATACACTTTTTAATTAAGAACTTTCTTGCATTATCTCCATGCTCTGAAGTCTCAACCTGCAATAACTGAGGAGTACAAAGGTACCTAGAGTTGACTTTAAACTAGAATAAGTTTAGCCCAGAATGTAAATTGCATCCAAATTAGCAGTAAATTGGCTCCGTTGAGTCTAGACTGTAATGTGTAGTCTGCTGTCAGTATCAAAGTCATGGCTCTCCTCTTATAACTGGAAATTTGTTTTTCTAGAGCCAGTCAACCAGACTGTTCATCCAGCTTTCTGTATGTGCAAAATAGAACAATTTCAAATTAGGATGAAGTTTTACAAGTAATAATGTAAAAGGAACCAAACAGAAGCAAATTCCTCTAACCACTTAAGCAGTTGCAGTTTAATGCAGGGCTTTCTCAAGAAGAAACATGAGGTGAAAAAGCTTACCTGTGAGTATCTATGAAGTCGTTATATTCAGAGTTAGGGTCTATCTGTTCCACCGAGGTCTGGATCTCTTTATGGACATTCACAATCTCTTCTGTTACAAGACTGGTGATCTCGCTATACTCATCCAAGATCCCTTTTCTAGAGAGGAAAAAAAAATTCTAGTGTATAACATGACACTGAAGGCATAGACAGCATTGAAGATGCTTCAAATTTTCAATTTGCTGTTTCTACAAACTCTGGCTGCAACTGGCTAAAAAGGGAAAAATAAGACAATATATTATTCAAAGAAACAATGCACCACCTGAGGCCTTTCCTCTACAGGCTTAGGCTGGCTAGAGTCTCTTAAGACCCTAAATCCTGTTGACGTCAGGGCACCAACACACAGCATAGCTAAACTAACACCTGGAGAGATTACAAGGAAAGGGAATGTATAGAGTTCAGTGATGATGCTCTTCTTCACACAGGATTTGCCATGCTTGTTATAACCTACATTGATGATTTTCATGTTTCATGACAAAATATATTCTGGCATAAGGCAAAATGATTTATAGAAATGTGTGCATTTCCTTTCAACATTGGTTTTCTGAATTGTTTTAACTTTTTTTTTATATATATCACTTGTCATTCAGACAAAAATAGGCATAAATCACAAGTAAGCATATATTTACAAGAAGAGAGAAAACTAACCAAGAAGTTTCTGTGAGAAAGTAAAAGCCACCTAACCTTGTCTTCATCTGCTTCCAAGAATGAGAAAAATCAAATGAAAAGTGAATGTCAGAGGAAGAGGTGGTATTGTGACACTACTCCTAATAGCATCCAGTGACACATACTCAGAACACTCTTCTATTCTCCTTAACTTCTAGTTTTCCTTCATTATGTATCTTCATAATTACTTCCTATTTCATTTTTATCTCTGATAAATTTGCTAGCTTGCCAGGATACGAAGCATGGTGGTTGCTCAAAAAACACTGATGAATTTTGGCTAGCCAAATATGCAGAGAAAAAAGCATAAATACATTTTTCCTGGATAAGATCTCAAGTTATGTTTGCTCTGTAGAAAAGAATAGTGTGACAGGATTTTTTCAACGCATTTGTTCCGAGCAGAACAGACAAGAGAAGGCACTAAATCTTGTCTTTTCTGAGAATATCACGTGTGAAAAGGATCCAGAAAATACTTCATGGAGTACGATGAAAAGACAGCTAAAAATCAACTACAGCAATGCCATATCTAAGAGAAAGAGAATCTATATAAATTACAATGACAAAAAAAAAGGGAAAAAAATTAGAAATATTAATCTATAATCTTTCAAGTTAAAAATGCTAATTCACCTGCAAAATTAGGGTTATTGAGGAAGTTTTGTTTCACAGAGGTTGTCACACTAAGCTCTACACCTGAAATCAGCATCTCTGCATATGCACCAAAGTTATTAGAATAATTTTCCAATACATTCAGAACTCACAAAAATGTCTGTGTAGTGACAAAAGCATTTTTTACAGGTTTTTACTCCAGGCAGAGCAAAGATGAGTGGTTTCAATAAGTTGTTGCTCCACCATAAATTTCTTCAGTTAACTATTATATTTCATGATTCTAAAAAATCACCTTAATTAGAGCACACACATTTAACTGCAGCCTTTTGCTGCTATCTTATATACAAAATTAAAAGGACTGTACAGGAAGTACTACAGAGGTTTATTTCAATACCAGAACCTGAACCAAAAAAATTAAAATTATACTGCACAGGGAAGCTAATGATGTAAGTTGTGGAATCCCAACTCTCCCTCACTTCCTGTGCACTGAAATGAAAATGAACACTGACTTCAAAATAGGCAAGAAAATCAATTAAAGAGGAGTGTTTCACATCTTAATGAGGAACACTTACAAAAAAAGGTAACTATTCTTTTTTTAAGCTAAGACAAAGAGGCAGCATGGTGGTTACAAACCAGAAAGGAGGGTGGCTAAAAGTCCTCAGTATCTGTTCTCAGATATCATCACTATGCACGTATTCTGTAATGATGTAAAAATGACCTTTTAAGAAAGAGGCAATAGGTTTTTAAGGGGAGACTCCTTACAGTGAGATCAAGTTTACATAATCCTATCAATCCTCCCACCTGTATCATTAACTATGCATCTGGCTTGGCCCTCCTCCACAATCACTTTCAAGACAGTTGGGCGGTGTAAATCAAATTTGTTGCTGGTGCAATTTCATAATAATGACTACCAGAGAGGCAACAAACTTGCTATAGTCTATAAGCAGAAGGAAAAATCATGAGCTCAAATATAAACTCTGTGGTCAGTCTCTAAGAATTTATAGGAAGATGGTGTCTTGTTGGTAGGCTTAAGTAAGCACTCAGAGTACCATCTGCATCATTTGGACAGACTTGTTTTCAACTGTTATCCCCTGATATTTAAGTAATTAATCACAGTTTCTTATTTTTAACTATTCCAATAAATTAATTCAAATACTACACAAAGAAAATTGTACAAGTTAGAAATACATAAGAATACATCTTACAGGGCTTTAATCATTTCTTCTTGCATCTTCTGCAGTGAATCAAGTAACAGAGGAAGTGTAGTATCGTAATATTGGTGCTGATGTAATTGTGCTCCTTTCAGTGCCAATACATACTGGTTATGCAACATATGAAGTTTCATAGTGGCTTTTTCACACCGATCTTTGGCTTTCTCTGTCTCCTTTCCTGAGAGAAAACAAAACAAAAATGCACATAGTGATTTAAAAGTATACAGGTCTATAGATAATACACCTACTAGATGTATGATAGGTTTGCACCTTTTTCTATAGTAATTTTTAAGGTACGTCTCTGAGGAAGGTAAAATCCAATCACTCTCAGATATATAGTATGATCAAATGCCTAAGTTTTCTAATTAATAAACTATGGAAGAAAAAAGGTTATCTTCTTTGAGCATAAATGTGAGAATTTCTTATCTAAAAGCATATGAAAACAAGCATTAAAATAATATAACTATCAACAAGAAAGAAACCTCACTTACATTACTATCTCAAAGCTTTTCTTTAATTCCCAAAATAATATTTTTGAATGAGAAAGAGATGTCCTTCTACACTAGATTCACTAAAAATATATTAATTTTTTTTATTCAAGCATTCCTATTGCTACACATAATCCTAATAAAGCAATGATGCAGTCAGTCTAGATATGAGCAGCTGAACCCTCACACTGTTACGCCTATTCAAAACAGGCAGCTTCTCTCCTGCACCCTAACATTTCCCTATCACATTATATCCTGATCAGGAGGTTTGGCTCGACAGCCTCAGCTTTGCACCACAGAGACTGTAAGTCCTCAAGTTCAAGCTGACGGGACCAGTTGAGGGTAGAATTGCAGAGCTACAGAGTACTTCAAGAGTTCACCTATTCCACTCTTTGCCACAATAACCACAAAGGCATGTGGGGTATGTTATCACCACTGTTTCCACCACAAATCCAAAACACAGCCCCATAACAGCTACTGTGAAGACAATCAGCTTTATTTCAGCCATAACAGAACAGATACATAAGCTTTTAATGCCATCCTTGCTGTCTTCTTGATATTTATCAAGTATCTCATTACTTTTTCAGGAATTAAGATAATTTAAAATTCATTTCATATCTGCAAATATCAAGTGCAGGGTCACAACTACCTGCTACCTAAAGCAATCTCATTCAGACCACTGCATTTCTTATAAACTTAAAATAATTTATGTAAGAAAAAACTACCCATCACAAAGCAGTTGAGAAAAAAGAAAATATAAGCATTCATAGCTAACTGGCAAAACAGCTGCTTGAAAGCAGACCTTGAAGGGCTGTGTCATATAAGGAATACACAAGGGACTGTGAACTCAAATAAATCAAAACAAAGCCACATTAAAGGCATGCTAAAAAAAAGATGAGGGAAAACCAGTAACAAATCTTCTTTCATATACATTGGAGTCAGCAACCTTGTCAGAAAAAGTAAATGACAGTCACTATATGAAAGGAGCTGGTACAAGAAAAAAAATATTTTTTTCCTTCTGTGATCACTACCTCAGACCTTCAGAGATTTCCAGGATGAAATATTAGTTTGTGAAAGAGTCAATGAATCTCTTTTTTCTGAGGTGTCAGAAGAAGAGGTTCTTGAGAATAAATGAAATGAGAACAAATTATGATGACTGGATGGTGCTTAGCTTTGAAACTTCAAAGGTACTTGAGAGAGTTTTAGCTGAAATATTATGATTAGTTTATATAGGAAGAAGTAGGCACTCAATGGAGAATCCCAGGAACATCAGCTGGACTCTGATAGATGAGGTGATGAAGACGATGATGATGAAGATGCTGTCTGAAAGTAGTAAACAGGGAAACCAAATGTGAAGAAATGGAAAATAAGCTGTTGTGGTTTGACACTGACCAAACACCAGGCATCCACAAAAGCTGCTTGCCCACCCTCCCCTGACACAGCTAGACAGAGAGAAAAAAATACGCAATGAAGGCTTCACGATTTGAGATAAGGACAGGGAGCAAACACTCCAAGGGCAAAATAGGTTCAACTCAAAGTTGCAAAGTAAATTTATTACTAACAGAAATGAGAGGAGGGTAGTGAGAAGTAAAATAAGCCCCTAAAACACCTTCCCCCCNTGCAGGGCACAGCTGCTTCCCCACGGTCTCACCACGGCCTGCAGAGGAATCTCGGCTCCGGTGCCTGGAGCACCTCCTGCCCCTCCTTCTCCACTGACCTTGGTGTCTCCATGTTGGTTCCCTCACATGCTCTCACCGCCTCCTCTTCTTTGGCTGGAATTATCACTGTTCCCCACTTTATTTTGATTTTCCTCTTAAATCTGTCATCCCAGAGGTGTTACCAGCCTAAGTGGCCCAGCCTTGGCCAGCAGCATGTCCATCCTCAGAGCCAGCAGGGATTGGCTCTGCTGGACATGGTGGAAGCTTTGGGCAGCTTCTCACAGGAGCCACCTCTGCGGAGCCCCTGCTACCAAAAACCAGGCCAAGCAAAACCAACACAGAAACCTTTAGAGGTACTGATTAAAACAATGGTAAATTATAGAGTGAATATTTAGAGAGATACACGGGTAAAAAACTATTCCGTTTAGTAATCCAAATGCACACAGAAATGAGATCTTGGGGTCAGTGCCATAAGATTGATGGAAATGTAAATTCAGTGTTCAGCAACTGCTGAACACAATGTTATTTAGCAAAGGAGTAGACTGGCTTGTTATGCCAGTAATTAAATCCACTTAAAAGTATGCAATTTGCTGACCTTAAGGAGGATATATTTGACAGGCAAAAGGTTTAGAGAAGGGCGTTAACCATCAGACAGGCAGGAAACAAGACATATATAGAAAGAATTACTACAATGAAGGGTCCTGAAGCCCTAGGAGTCTGAGGAAGAAGAGACACAGTTAAGAGATCTGCACAACCTCTTTCAATATAAAAACCATATGGCATTATATGGAAAGTAAAAACAAAGATCTTCCTCAATGAGCATGCAGCTAACCTATGTATTCTTTCGGTAACTTATGTGGTTTAGCAGTGAATGGACAAGTGTATGCAGAAAAAAAATAAAAATTAAAAATCCTGAAGAGCTAGTAAGAAGTAGGCCAGCACTTCTGACTCAGGAACTCCCTAGGTAACAAATTACCATGAAGCTGAAGCACGTTTCTATCAGTTTGTACTCTTGTATGGCTCTCTAGACACTTGTTACCTCATGCCACTGTCAGCTATATTTCAAGCATAGAATAAAAATCACTTTAAAGGATATTATGTCTTTCATTTAATTGAAAATAATCCAACTGCTGACCTAATTTTGTACATGGAAGGTACAGATTTCTTACACTATAATTTATCTGAGTTACTCTGTACAACAAAGACAAAACACATCTCCAGAGCTGTCACCAAAGAAGAATTTTTCATGTAGGTATGAATGAAACAATCCACTTAAAAAAATTCTGTAGAACTGTTTTGGAGAGAAAACATCCACAACTCTATCTTAAATTTAAGCCAGACATAGCAGGTTTTGTCTTTGCCAAACCATCTAAACTCATATTTCATGAGAAGATCAATTTTTTTTTATTTTCACCCAGAAAAAACCCACACTATTTATTTCTAAATTAAATGTAGACTATTTATGAGGGGAAAAATAATCCAACACATCAAAATAATATACCAGAAGTTAAACACTCCCAAACATGCATGTCTGACACCAGCACAGCAACATAACAGGATGGTGTAAAGTCCCATTTTTGCATCTGCCTTACGGACTGAATTCCTCCTGTATATACATTATTCCTGAATAGAAAACCTGAACTAATTTCAGAGTATCATACAGAAGTATCACACAGACTTGTTTCTAAATACAGTAGGCTACAGACTCAATCTGGTCATCTTCAGAGTAAAACATAAACACTGTAAGGTTTTTTTCTGGAGAAGGAGAGGCATGTGGAACATGGGGAAATATTGGAAGGTGACTGAAGAAGGTTTGGAAGGGAAGGGAACAGGTCATGTACAGTTCCAGGATGGAGATGGGAAGAAAAAGGTTAAGGACAAAGCTGTCGGAAGCCAAGGCTGAAATGTTTTGCTTGCCAGTCCATTGTAAGACACACAGTCTGGGGAAGCCAGAAGAGTCAGGCAAGGTAAAAATGCTGCATTATTTCTTGGGTTTTCAGGCAATTCCTACTCAAGCATGCCCTAAATCAAGTAATCTAAAATTATCTCCATATGTCATAGTTTAAGAGCTACAAGTTGTCTACACATGTTTAAAATACATTCCTTATCAGTTTTCAGTTTATGAAACATCAGCACATGTGAAATACCATGCACCATCAGTACATGGTACTGTGGTACTTGTGACCTGTGAACCAACAAATCACCTCCAACAGTTAAACTAAAACAAAAATTTACACTAAAAAAAAAAATCTGCATAACTAGCAATTTAGCAATATGGTATCTCTCTCAGAAACCTCATTAACATCTAAACTATCTGATTTTCCCTTCTGTTTTAAGGACTAAATACCTTTGCTATACATTATTCCTCAGCAGAACACTTCAATTAATTGTGACATAAATCAAATTATCATACTCACTCAACTTAAAATGTAGAGCCTTGGATCTATATTTAATCCAGGAAACACAGTTACAGTATTATTTTCATATTCTAATTTATTTTTTAAGGTAGCAAAATGCAGTGAGGCAGCATACACAGTTGTTCTACATGTAAATTAGCACAGAGGAAAACATCCAATTTTCTTTATCTCTATAATGAATTTCATAAATAGATCTAATTATAATTCTACTGCCATCAGCTGTTGACAAAACCGTTTAATGTTAATAGAAACTGACTATATATACAATATGTCACACCACAAACTGTACTGTGAAGCTTGCAAAATTCAATTATGAAAGTTTTATATTTACAAAGAAAAGGCTGGCATTCTTTTTCAATCATTCTGAAGTCTAGTATTTCAATTTCTAATAGAAACTCATCTAAGATTTTACTGGATACAGTACAACACAGACATCCAGGAAAAGAATGCTTTAGTCTATTTTCAATTAAAAGGCAAATTTGCTAATCCAAAGTTCTTGCAATCATAATTATTAGACTGTTGTGGCCTAATAATCACCTAGAATGGAAGAAAAAATACTGGATGGGACAATAAACTGAGAAAAATTTCAACTCATAAATGTTCATTTCATTTTTTTTTTAAATCAGCATCAATGTACAGTGCAAATGCCTCAGGGAAGCTGACCTTAAGAAAATAAATATTGCAAATAGAGAAAGTTTTCACACATACTTTGGCTTTAAAAGAAATTATTATGCCAGTGAGCTCAGGTTTTTACCCTCTTACAACTCCTTCCAGCTAGACTTCAGCCATTCTGAAGTGATGACAAAGTGTTCATAAAAGAGGCAACAGAGATCATTATAAAGGCTTAGCTCACAACAGACAAACTAAATTTCTAGATTTATAGCTCCTGGTATTGAAACTTGACCTTTGGCATCAGCACACAGTGAATGCCATCCCATGCAGATAAGCCAATGACACAATATTACACAAGCTCAGCTTCTGACAATTAATTTAATTTCGTTTCGGAAGGAGCCAATGACACATCTGATATCACAATATATGGTTACATCCCTCCAACAGAAACACAATGAGAAACCTTAAATATGCTAGAACTTTGGAAACGGACAAACAAAATGAAAAACAGAAGGACAAGCTGAGTATCTGCACAAGTAACAAGAAGGAAGAAAGTCTTTACACATAAATAAAACTATGGCTAACAATCCACAGAAACTGAGGACAAAAATGTATGCCAGGAACTCCCATAACTGTCTCTTGTGCTTCAGGGACTGCAAAAAGCAAATCTATCCAAAATTCTGGGTATAGGTAAGTACAGAGAAAAACAGCAGAGGCAATGTCATAAGTAATGTGGGCACCAACAACACTGGCAGGGGTAACTGGGACAGTACCAAAAGTGACTACAGAGCTCTGGGAGCAGACATGAAAAGCCTGAGGGACCAGGCTGTGTCATCCTTAATCCTACCAGCGAAGGGAAAGGGTGCAATGAGAGCACTGACAATACAGGAGGCTGATAAGTAGCTACAGAACCAGCAGTTGCCACAGGGGTCTGAATTCTACAACCACAGGACCTTTTTTGAAGTCTACTATCTGCTTTAAAGATAGGAAGTCCCTTCCTAAGGAGCGTAAAAGTATTTTTGCCACTAAGATGACTGACCTCATTAGGAGGGCTTTAAACTAGGAACTGCACAGGATGGAGAGGGTGACCCACATTGCTCCTGAGGGAGCGATGAAGGAGACTGCTAAGGAAAGGGCATGGTAAATTGGAAGGGATCAATCACAAAGAAAACAAAACAGCAGGTACATGCAGGCAAGAAGGTTCCTACAAAGCACCAATGTGAGAAAAGTCCCACAAATCCTTTCCAGGATCTCAGCATGCTGGGATGACATGCCTATGCATTACTGCATACAGTGTGGGGGATAGCTGTGGTGAGTTGGGTGTCTGTGCGCAGCTTTAGGGCCAGGATATTGTCAGGATCACTGAGGCAGGACTGGAGCTATGCAATGGAGAGTTCAGACTCCTGGGGAAAAGCAGTCCAGGAAGTCAAGGAGAGGGAGTTACCCTTTACATGAGAGCAGATGGAGTGCATGGAGCACTGCCTCAGGATGGATGAGGAGAGACAAAGAAGGAAAAACCTTTTGGGTTAGGATTAAGGAGGGAACAGGCAAGGTCCCACAGAAAGCTAAGCAGGCTTAGCTTCAGAGTTGTTGCAATTTTCAGCATTAAAATCTCACTAAGTATCACAGTATTTAATTTGAGAGAAATGGAAAAGGAGGGGAGAATCAGAGGCTTTTGCCATTTTTCTTCTTTTTTTCTTTTTTTAAAGGAAGCAACAATCCTCCCTGGAGTAAGTATGCAACTCTAGAGCATAATAATTTTTAAAACAGAAAATAAAATGTTTCTTCTTCAGTTTGATTTAGAAACTTTTATTCTTGTAAATACCTGTACTAAACTATAAAGCTGTCAATCATATAGTGATCTACAATGCATTTCCTATTGTTTATGACTGCAGTTTTTGAGTAAGTTTCCAGAACTGCATTTATCTTCCCATCTACACAGGTTTTGCAGCATTTTCAAAAACAGAGATCATTTCTGAGTACTTTGCTGTCTTTACATTTGTTTATCAATAACAAAACTCCAATATAGTCACTTCCTTATTTATTTCAGCTTTGGAGATCCACCTTTTCATAGAGCATTATTTAATTGTGCCTGGAAAAGAACACTCCATTACATTACTTGCTTACATTATGGTGCTGAATACACTGAACACATTCTCTACACTCATGAACGAGATGGCCATGGCTTTCAAAGAGCTCTTTTCCTAGCAATACCTTTTTTTAAAACAATAAAATATTTTTACATTAGAGAATCATAAAACTTGACTCCACTGCTCCACAGACTGAAACTGGAGCAAATCTAGTGGGACTGCCACATGGTCTTTATCTCAATTGAATTTCAGTAAGGCCTAACTGCTTAAATTACAGCAAATAATTTAAAAGCCTAGATATGATGGGAAAAAAAGGACTACTTTCATACATCAAACCAATGTAATTATGTATATTTATGTTAATTGATTCCCCATACTGAAGGAATTACACATACATTACACAACTTACAGTGAGTTCTTGAGAAAAAAAATCATTGCACCCTGCTTTTGGAGGCAACCTTCTAACTTCTCCAGTTCTATTTCCTCAGAGTTAATTCAATTTCCCAGGTTTTCATTGTGCAATAGGAAAGACAGAGACTGTAGAACTTGCTCTGTAATTGATTACTCTATATTACCCATTTAACTGATTTCAGGACCTTCCTGACCCAAATCATCACATTAAATTCCATATTTCATACTATAATTCTAGGTACATCTAAATACCGTGGGTGATTGATTATGAAAATTACTTCCTCATATGATAGTTCTTATTGATCCCAAAAACACCACCAGTGACATGACTTTTGAAATATTTGGACTCCCATACTGAGCCCAGCTTCACTTCCCTAAAGCTAGGATAGGCTAGGATATTTCAGCTGGAAGAGACCTACAAGAAACATGAAGTTAAACTGCCTCATCTATTTAGGGCTAGCAAAAAACTAAAGCATGTTTTGGAGGGCATTGTCCAAATGCCTGCTAAACACTGACAGGCTTGGGGCATCAACCACCTCTCTGGGAAGCCTGTTCCAGTGTTCAAACACTCGCTCAATGAAGTGTTTCCTAATGTCAAGTCTGAACATCCCTGGCATGGCTGTGAGCCCTTCCCATGTGTCCTATCACTGGATCCCATGGAGATGAGATCAACACCTTCCTCTCCACTTCCCCTCCCCAGGAAGCTGCAGAGAGCAGTGGGGTCATCCCTCAGCCTCCTTTTCTCCCAACTGGACAAACCCAGACTCCTCAGCTGCCCCTCACAGGACAGCCCTTCCACCCTTCCAGCCCTTCCACCAGCTGCACTGCCCTGCTCTGGGTGCACCCCAGTGCTCTCACATCCTTCCTAAAGTGTGAGGCCCAGAACTGCTCTCACTGCATACAGCAGCACGATCCCCTCTGGTGACCGTCTGGCTGTGCTGTGTTTGATGTATCCCAGGATGACACCGGTCACCCTGCTGACAGATGTGGAGCCTGCCCTTCACTAGCACTCCAGGTCCCTTGCTACAGAGCTGCTCTCCAGCCACTGCACTCCCAATACAGACTTTTAAATATTCCTATCTACTAAGCAATTTTTATGCAAACTGCTGCCACTACACTAGGATAGCTCTGTTAGTTCTGTCTCTGGAAGCACACTCAGAAATTTCATGGGTGACCAGCCTTATCATCACTCTGAAGAGTGAGAGATCAAGAGATGCAAACACAGTGGTCTCAGTTAACACAGGTTTTACACCAAAATCACAAAGATAGACAGAAACAAGATAGGAACTTCACCTTCAATCTCAAAGGTCTTTTCTCCTTTATATCTTGCAAGATATAAACATAAAACATATAAAGATATAAACACATGAATGTGTTTCTTCAACAAATAAAATCACTTACTAATTTCTCCACTCAACCAGTTTCTGAGAAGAGGATAAGAAGTTTCTCCCAGTTGTTACTTAACAAACTAATGATTGCAAATAATAAATAGTTTTCTAATGGGAAAAAAACCCCAAACTATTTGTGTATATTTAAAGAGTTCATATTTACAGAATATCACATCTAAACTTCTAAGTCAAGAATTAGTTCAGTAAAGCCTAATCTTAAATAAGTAACACAGCATAAAAATAGCAAAAATTAATGTTCTATCTTTTGAACTGCTGCCAGATATTGTCAGGGTGAGCTATTAAGCACCTCTAGCCAATTCTCGGTCCAGGGCCTGCTGGTCTTTGAGGAGAGCACATCCTGGGACTGAAGGTCTGTGTTAAAAGGAAACAGTATATCCAAGCTGCTCCCACACTCCACAAGGAGTCACCATGACCTCTTTGCACTCCCTAGGGTTTCCTGCTCTAGAAGCTTTATTTTACACAGAAGAAACAACCCTACCCACCCTTCCAAGCAAAAGCCCTGGTAGTATATATGTGTTGAAATACTTAGAGTAGAGCACTGATTTTAAATCTATGCAGCCTGCTGACCTCTGTGAGTAAGACCAGTTCAGCCAGTGTTACTTGTTTTGTCTTAACAGTATGAAAGTTTGAGTCAGAACTAAGCTTAAAAAAAAATCCTACTAGGAGCTTCCCTCATTGCAGCAACAACTACAGGCAATGCATGCCACTAGGAAAGGTAGTTGTATAACAATTTTAAAGGCATCTCAGAATGAATGCACTAGCCACCTAGGAAGTGTTTTCTGACCACTTGGCTATTACAAAGAATAGTAGGATAATAATTTGATTTAATGAAAGCTTTTCTAACAGCTCCCTTATTTATCATAGATGTGAGCTTAAGCTGCTGCGAAACTTCAGTATGTACCACAAAAGTCACATCAATTCTGAAGTATTAAATCACCTGAGTTGCAGGGAAAATATTCTTCTAGCAGAAGCAATGTGGTATAATGTGGTAGGTATACATTTAATATTTCTAGGCTCCCCTAAATCACAATGTTGTCAGGGAACACAAGCCTAGAGAAATCTGGTGCAATATTTTTTATGATGCTGTAGCAGCATAAAATGAAATTATGATATTAAATACTTAGAATCAATGTATTTTTCCTTTACTATCTATTTCAGATCCACTATGTCATATAAGAGTGCCGCAACATATTTTCTACATTCAATCAGAAATGAACTAGGAATAAAACAAAACACCTGTAATTAATGTATCTACACAAAACCCGTAATTTTTCCTAAAGAGTATATTGTATTAAAATTCAGTATGAATCTCCCCAAGCTACACTGGCTCTGTTCCAGCCTGCAATATTTACTGATATATGAGCAACTGTTTTGCACTTCAACATCTAACACCAAAATTAGCTACAAAAACAGATGCTAAATTTCATTAATGCATTTCAACTTTTTAAAAAACCTGTAATGAACTGAGTAAATTATTGTTTCATGCAATCATTATTTCCTTATTTATATAGCATTAAGTAATGCTTAATCAAAAAATTTAAGGATGAAAATATTTTAAATCCCCATAGATACACTGAACTGTACTTAATAGAGATGCACAATCCTGCAGAAACAAAAATAATTGTGCAAACAGCTTATTTAAGTGGAAGCACTCACTGGTCCAACCAAATGAGATTCAAAATGTAATGAAATATCACACTAGGTACTTACAGTTGTCCTACAGTCTCCATTTTGTATTCTTAATACATTATTCATTAAATTATTTCAGAAGATTTTAGTGACTTTAGTGAAACCATGCTTTTTCCATCTGGCACCAATTTTAGCTTGATGTGTTTTTCTATAGCAGCAACATCAACATGCCACATTCTAATCACCTTGTTACTCAACATCACTGATTAGCACACCCTGTAAACTCAGACTTGTATACACACTCTGAGACTGTTACTTTGGACTGCTGTTGTAAGATGTTTACACTCTCTCCTCAGTAACACACACCCAGAACATTTCATAGGGCCGTCCTTTTCATTATAGAGAATTAATATAATAAGCTTTTGTCTTATATTTTGTGCCAAAGACCCCTCCCTGCATGCCCTATGACTCCAATGCCCGAGTTCTGCAAAGGAACATGCTCTGCATTCCCACTACACATACTTTGCGGAATTTTTTTAGCACAGCTTTCCAATCTAGAAGAGACTATTCTATCCAATCAGTCCACTGAGTCCCAAAAACTGAAGTATGCCTCATTAAAGAGGCACTGGACTAGTTCAGCTTCCTGAATTCATCCTCTTTCAGCCTGTTATTTCTTACCATACATTAAAAAACATAAGAATGAATGTCTGGGAATAAAAGGGCAGAAAACTACCATGCAAATGACTAATATCAACCAGATTGCCTGACACCTGGAGCCTCCATGCCCAAGAAAAACCCATCAGATTGCATTTGTGATTCCCATGGTAATCACTGGTCCAGAAAGGAGCAGCTATGCATGACTTACTGGGGTAAGGGCTAGAACAAACAAAATAAATCAGCTGTTTTTGATTGAGCCATCCGGCAGATACTGGTGGCCATAAAAAGGCAGTGCAACCCAACCCAAGGTGGAAGTGGCAGCCAAGGCTCAGTGGTGCTACCTCTGCAACACAACAGTCCCACAGCTTCCCTTGGTGCACAAGCAGAAGCAGTGCTGGCAGAGAAGCTGTTCCCCAGAACAGCTTCTGGGACACAATCTCAGACACTTCCACCTTCCTCCAGATCTGGACAGCACAAAGTCTTCCATAATGAAGCTCCTGCATTCCTTCAGAAACCAGTTCCCTTTACCCCACTAAAAAACAATCCAAAAATTCCCACCAAATGCTTTACCCATTGCCCAAACACTAACAAAACCTGTAACTAACCAGTATCATTATTCAGTCCTTAACACTTATTATTCTTTCCAATGGTCCTCCTAGTGTTTTCACCAAAAAATGAAAACACCTGTAACCCTGCATAGGGCGTCACTGATTCAAAGTGACTGCCCACTTTGCTGGTGCAAAGTAGCACACACAGAAATTCAAGTTTATCTGAGAATACTTCCTGATTCCAGAATATCATAACATCACTTTCCACTGTACAAAATTTGCCAGCCTTTACCCTTATCAGTTAATATTCTCTACTGTGTGTGTTAGCCCAGAGCTTAATATCACTTCTAATAACTCAAGCAGAAAACTGGGAAGCAATTTTCTTCACAACCTGAAAAATCAGTTGTACCTCCTTCACCAGCAGCTCGAATAAACCTACTCTCTCACCAGAAAGTGGCTTTGCTATTCCAAAACAAAGCAGAAAAAGTCACCACATTTCAAAATCACTGCTCTTGCAAAATAGAGGCATTTGTCAGACACTAGTTTGTGTGACTTTCATTCTTTTCCTGGGGACGAGCTTGTACAGGTGCAGCATGAATTTACACATACCCCCCAGGGTAAAGCTAAAACTGTATGTCCTAAGGGACAGTTGTCCCCTTTGGTTCCAGAGAAGCAAGGCCAGTCAGTGTCTTACAGACTTAACTGCCAGAGGAACAGACTCTGTTTAAAACAACATTTTACATAAGTGAACTTGGATGGGCTGTTTTAACACATAGTTGTAAGAGCTGGTGTCAAAAGATTTTCATTTTTTTGTTTAACAAAATGGTTTTCAGCTTATTTTCAATACTTTGTTATGTCCTCCCACTGTTCTGGTAAGCACTGTTTCTTCTCTTGTTTTCAGTAATTCTTGAAATTCTGAAAAACTGAGCCAGTATTTGTACATTAAGTACAAAAGTAATATATCTTAATAGCACATAATCTGAATAAGCCTAGTTTACTGAATAAAGAATATCCTGGAATAATGCAGTATTGTAATTTAAAGACTTCACTAACTTTTCACTTCACCAGTGAAAGAGTCTGACAACTTAAAAACTCAGAAATACCATGGCTTAAAAAATTCAAGTGGCTCAGCTGACGTGCAGCTGATAAACAACTGTAATAGCTCATCAAATGCACAAGTATTTGTAAACAGGAACAGGGCCTGGGATGCAGCAGGAGAGAAGCAATTCTGCAACTTTTGGGAGAAAAATATTTTTATGGGCATAAGTGTTTGTCAAAATAGTCTTACAGTAAGATTTTAGCAGAAATGAAATTAAGTATGAATTATAATAAGACAAACATTAGATAAAAGCCTGAAAGAGAAGGTCAAAGAAAACCACAGGAGATAAGTGTCTTAAAAACAATTTATGTTTGCTGTCTATCTGAAGAAACATTAATTCAGTTAATCAAAACCACATCAAAACATCACAGCTGCTGACAGCCAAGCACTCATTTATTCCAATGGGAAAGTTTGATGCTTCAGGAATAGAGAATGACCAGACTGGTAACAGGAAGAGAGGATAAAACAGACTAAAAATAACATACTAAGATACGAACATCCTAATACATTTTCCATTATACATACTACGTATTCCAAAGTTAAATAGCTACTTGAGAATAAACCAAGTAATCAAATTAAGTTACATACAGAAAACATGGAAGTGGATGAAATTAACATCAAAGTATGCATTTGTATTTTTAAGTGTTTATGAACTTCAGTAAAAGAAAAACAACAGTAAAAGTTCAACAGTGCTCACTGTAACTTGTTATCCCCTGCTGTTTTGTCCAAATTTGAGACAATTCCGGAGAGAAATAATCTCTCCTTACTGAGAGCTACTATAATTATGCTACAACAGAACCAAGAATGTTAACTGTCATTTGGATACTCATACAAAATCTTAATATGGATCTTGGAATTACACTTACATACTGCCATTCAGTCAACTTTCACTAAAGAAAGAAAAGAAAATCTTAGAAGGATACATAAGAACAACTACTAGCAAGGTATTTCAGCAGGAATCAAAATCCACGCAGATTGAACACATCATTCCCTAAAACAAAAATCTTGGTGTGCAAATGACTTACTTTCCTCTTTTAGATGAGGTTGACAAAGTTTTGATGTGTTACACTATCAAGAACTGATACCGATGCCACTGTAGCAACAATAATAATTCACAGGCAAGTAGGCTGCAGCTACAACGCAGGTGAGACCAGAGTCCATCTGAGCAATTTTAGATTTCAAAAACAACCACTGAAGGAATAATACAAGAACTTAAAAGAATCACCATTTATATTTTATGAATTTTTAAAAGATTAGACCAAGCATTCATGATGACAATCAGCTTGGTTTACTTAAGACACTAAATAAGGTTTTACATTGCAATCAAGTAGCTAAAAATAAAAAAATTATCTTGCTTCATTTTAAGAGTTTTAGAAGGTTTGCAAAAGGCACTAATAAATTCACAAAATCAAGTCAATCATACCTTTAGCCACAGCTTCTTTATACTTTTCTTTGGCAGAATTTACTTCTTTTATTAGTTGCCTGTAGCTAGATTTAAGTTTCTCTAGTTCTGTCTTTGTGACCTTTAAGAAAAGAGAAATATACAAACCATTAAAAATACTCATTCTCAACATATTAAAAGAACATAGTATTAGTAAAACTGAATTAACAGAATTTATTATACAAAATAAGGATGCTACACTTTCCACTGGCTTGAGAAAATCTTAACAGGATATTACATGGTGCAATTACATCGTGCAAATTACATGGTGCAAAATCAAAATCAATAAATGCATGGAATTAAATAAGAGGCTTAAGACACAAATCCCCATTCACATCAATGTAATTAAAAATATATTTAGAAAATCCAGCCAATCATCAACAATATTTCATTTCAATTAGAAGGCAAAAAAACATCAAAAAGATGCTTAATAAATCATACTGGCTTAAAATGTCCTGTACATAGGAAGGAATTTCTTTACCACCTAAAAAAAAAGCAGAGTTTTTAGACATTACACTTCATACACATGGCTAAGGAAAAGCAACTTAGCATTAAATAATCTGTCAGTTGTAAAACTTAAACCCTTAAAAAGGAAAACCAAACCAACAACCAAAAAACCCAAACAAAACCCCAACTACAGAAGCATCCAGCTAAATAAAACACCTCTGCTATAAAACAGAGCACTGAATGTAACATTTTTGGTAACAAAATTAAAATATAGTTCCCTCTTCTATGCCCAGCATTCATTCAGGGTGTGACAAAACTAGTGCACTGTTTGGAAATAATCCCAAATCATGAACTTGGAAATAAAAGCCAGTAACAAACCAGCCATCACAATACCAAAAAAGCTAGCATATATTGTAAANAAAAAGAAAAAAAAAACAACAGAAAAATAGACTTCAACTGGAAAATCATGGAAGAGAAATTATTAACTAATTATAATGGAAGTGCTCCTCTCACTAAATGTGCAGAAAAAGAAGATCATTCTACTGAAAAATTGTTTCTCTTGCAGTTGGCAGGAAGAAGGCTGAAGTTCACAATTTACCCTTCTTTTTCATGAGGCAAGGCCCAGATAACACTACTTTCACCACCCAAAACATCTGAAAACTTAATTACATTCCTAAAAGATCCAACAAAATGCTGTCTACAGCTTCTATTTTTGGCCCAACTGTGCAAAATTTAATTTGAAGGCAGAAGCTTTTCTCCATATCAATCACATATACTCATATTTCTATACACTGTAAATCATACACAACTCCTGTTATTATACACTTGCAAGGTCATTCAGGAGAAATAACTTTATGACAGATTTTTATTATAAAAACATCATGACAAATGGAGAAAAAGATGCAATTAGGAAGTAGTGATCACAATCAAGGCCTAAATAGCACAAATTGCTTCTCTTATGGAAAACTGAAAAATCAAACAGGGCACTAGCATTATGAAATATTTATAATAATTGTTTTATGATTCTAAGATTATGTTTTTCCAGCAGATAAAACCAACACCAAGAGCATGTCTGTTCTCAAAGAACACTTAAGGAACTACGATGGTCAAGGATTACTTTAAACTCAGTTTTTATTTCAAAAGGTCTTGCCCACCTAATCAGCATAGTACTCTATCTTTTTCCCCCTCAAATTTAATGAAGAAAGAAAATTATTCAACATCATAATGGAAACTGGAATAAATCTACAAGATACAGATCTTATTACATTTGTGCAAAAGCCACAGTTATTTCACTGTCCTTGAGAATCTTCCCCTTAAGATTCCTCACTGTAGAGGCATCTAGAATAAGAAAGGATGACATACATGTATTTTACCTAAACACATTTTTATGCCAGCTTCTCCTAAAAATAGGAGGTGCACAGACACTGATGTTCACAAACTTTGCATACTGTCCTGGGATATAATCAGCATTTTACTTCTGTGCATAACAAAAGCAGAAATAATACCACAGAACATGAGAAGCATTTTCTATTTCAGGGAATCATTCTGAAAGTGCTCCAGGTATACAAAATCTTAAACAGTGGCAGCTAACAATAGGAAAACACTATTCAAATACTTCTTTGCAAAATCAAGAAGGGGGAAAAAGGAAAACAAACACAAAAAACCTCAAACCAAACAACAATGCAAGCTTAATCAGCAGGATGCAAAATACTTTCAATGGCTATGCAACTGATAGTTAAAGTCAATATGGTATGTAATAATCATTTGACAAGTGCTCAATATGGATCATAGTTTTTTTTTAAAGTCTGATTTTAAAAGACATTTTTATTAGAGATTTTATTAGAGTTTGGCCTATTGACAGAAAAAACACTGCATAGTCTCTTTCCAAAGTAGCACACCTGTGCTACCAGCAGTCTTACTCCATTCAGCCTCTCTTTCTTATCTTTCTTTTCCTCTTTCTGCAATTTTCGATAACTTACAACTAACACATGCTACCAGTTTTTCCTCTTCTTCCATCCTGACTTTTTTGAGATGCACCAATTCATAAGTAGCAGCAAGTGATTATTTGGCTTGAAATTTTATCAGATAAAGACAGCCTGCTGACCATGCATCAAAAAAGATGTCCCCATGGTCCCTGCTTGGGGAAGATGCCAAGATTCTAGCATATTATGGGAGCAATCTTTTTAGAGCCAAGGTATTTAACTTAAAATAGTCTTAGTTTAAATACAGAATAGCTCCAAGTTGTTCTCATAACTGGCCCAAGAATCTTTTACTCATCAATCCGTGACAGTGTTACTGCTTTACTCAGATCTTACATTTTAATTACATTACTTCAAATCCCAAATTCTTTACTGGAAGAAAGAAGAAACAGTGCTTTTCCTTCTCTCCACAGACCTTTCAGACTATCACTCTGATTTTTGGCATCTGTAGCTATATTTCCCCCAGAGCATCTGCATGAAACTGTGATTTCTGTCAACTTTACTGACAAGATACAGCACTTTGAGCACAAGCAGGATAACATATCTGTCACAGAAAACACCCTGAAGAGTTCCACTTGCAATCTCAATGTTTGGGTTATACCTGCTTTATATTTTAGAACAGGGACTAGAACCCTTCCCCACCCAAAAGAGTCTGGACTGCCAAGAGCACTCATTAACAAAAGTTTACAGCGCCCTGGTCCAATTAATGTCTAGAGTGGAATTAGAATAGGAAAAGAGATGGAATAGAGAAGTGTCACACAAGAATTATTCTGTACTACTGTGCTATCTGTCCATGGAAATTCATATGGAAGAAACTTTTTCATCTTTGCCTTGCCAGCTAGCAGGAAATAAAAACTGTGTAAAAAATTATTAAAATTTAAACTAAGCATTCTACATATCATCCAGTATGCTTTTACTACAGCATGAACAAAAACCAAAAAAATCCACTCTTAATTTAGTATTTTTAAACACAGAGAATTATAATCAATTTATCAAGCACAGATTAATAAAATACCTTGTACATCTCTGCTTCAATTTGTTGATGAACACCTACGAAACTCTTCTTAACTTGCTGCTTATCTTTGATCATCATTGTAAGCCTATGCAAGGGCCCAGAATTAAGATCCTCTGCATGTGTCTTCATTATTTTGCTCAGCTGTTCTGTTTGTTGTACCACAAGCAACCAAGACTATAAAAAAGCCAGAACAGAAAAGCACTTATTTATTTCAGCTCATAAATAACCAAACAATTAATACGAACAGTGGGAAAAAAAGCATTGTTGTTTAAAAAAGTTCAGTAAAAGAACTAATTTTAAGCTTATCCAAATGCATTTGAGATCCTCCTGCAACAGCAAAACCATGCTTCAATCTTACTTGTAAAATCATAAAAAAGCACCAGCGACAAAAATACAGCATTGAATGTTCATCCTTTAGCACTGTCCCAGTATTTCTGAACACCAAAGGAAGCACTGCAGCCTTTTTTTTTTTTCCAATATACCCCCAATATACTGCTGAGAACCATGTTCCTACATCCTTTGTCCTCCAGTTTCCCCCCACAGTTGCTCTGCCCAAGCTGATGTCCACATTTGTCTGAATACCTGACAGCAATATGCACTTGAGGGATGGTGGATCAAGAGGACATCATTACATCAGCTCCTTCACACCGCAGCAGCAGCCAGGCCACCAGTACCAAAGCACCATCAGACATCTGTCACTGTAACCCAGCACAACCCAGCACCCTTCTGTACCCTTGCTTTTACAGCTTCTTTGGACATTCTGTCAGTTTTCAGGACAGCTTAATGCGCTGTGTGTGGCTTTGAATACATACACATATCTATAGATATCACAGGCACAAATGTGAAATTAAGCTTCAAATAAAAGCCTTGGTTACCCTCAAGGTTGCTGTCACACATTGGATTCCTTAAAGATAACTCCCTGACAATGAATGCTGTGCTATAGCTAAGATTTCAGAGTGGCAACATGCCACAGAATTACAAGGTTTTGAAGGCAGCTAGCATATGAGTTTTATTGGCATTTATCTTACTGTTACAAAAAGAGAAATCAGCCCAAGATAAAAACTTTAGAAAATGAATTTGTTTGTTAGCTTTGGGGTTTCTTTATATCCTGTATACAAACATATTTACCAAATATTTTTATCTCTACATGACAATGCCGCAACAGAAACTGGATTCTAGAGAGCAAAACAAAACATTATCGACTCCCCAATATAGTGAACTATCTTTAACACTTCCTCCAGCTTGTAAATATCCCATAGATTGGCACAGAGCTATCTAGACTGCCTAAAGTGTGGTGTTATAAAACGTCAAAGCCTAAAGCTTCCCTGCTATGGCTGGAGACCATTTCAGAAGCCATAGTGCAAAGCTGCATAGGATAAAACAGCACTGAACACTCTTCTCAACAACATTGAGAAGAGTGGGCCTTTGTAGTTACACAAGAGTTCATAAAAGTGCTCTCAGAGGTGAAAATTTAGTCAGTCATCCATTTTCCACAAGGCTGATTTATTACTGATGAGACAACTGCTGTTTTAATCCTGAAAAAATCACACCAAAAGCATTTTTTAAAAGTACAGGTATTATAAGGAAATGCTTAGTTTACAATTCACCAAATGAGCTTAAATAAGCCAGAAACACAGCAATTACTTCACTTTCTATTAATAAAAAATCATTTGCATATTTCCCTGCTCTTCACATCATTCTTTCCATCATGAGAAGATGAAAGCGATGTTTCCACAAAGAAATAGCACTGAAGCAGGATTTATGTGCTTTGTATGATTACATTTTACTATTTTAAATTAGGAAAAGGTAAAGTAAAAATGCTTCAATGCTAGGTATTTATATGGGACAAAAAACCTAGGTGGGAACAGCAGAAGAGGAAAAGCATTTCCTTCCATGAAAAATGACCACAATTGAAAAAATGCAATAAAACAGATTATTGTTTGATTTGTTTGGTTTAACACTATTTTTCAGACAAATACACACACAAAAGAGTGGTCTGGAAGCTCTTAAAAACACTCCTTTTCTAGCACTACCAGTTGCTACCATGCCTTCCAGCAAGTTTGTTGTCTCCACACAAAGAAAAACAGAAGACAGTTTTTCCTAAACACCATTTCTCTCTAAGTGCTCACTCTTAAGTGCTTACTTAGAGATCAAAACAAAACAAACAACTACAATAACAAAACCAACCAAACAAAACCAATCAAAAATCCAACAGCTTACTGTTGGGTTTTATTGCCACAAAATGCCAAATAATACAATACCAAACACAGGTGTTTTACATCTTAAAATAAGTAAGAAGCTAGACTCATGTCCCATAATATTTATATTATTCTTTGGTTCTGTAAAATGGCAGGAAGACAGAAAAGTATCACAAAGGAGTAAAATAAATTAAAATGACATTAGTAAATTAATCAATAATTCAGGCTTATAACTACCAGTAAGATAATATGTCACTACACAACTTCAAAATCCAAGGTGTCAGTGAAATTTTAAGGCAAGCCCAGACAAAAGATCTGAATATATGAATATTTTTGCTGTTATATAAAAACGTAGAAATAGAGATGCAACTTAGTGAAAAATTATACCTCGTTAAGAGAAAAAAAAAGGGAATGAAAATCATGCTGAAGGACATTGAGTGCCTCTGTTTAAAACAAGATTTCAAAATGTGACAGGGACACCTCTTTTCAAGCAAAAAAGAACATGGCTTAAGTCAGATCTCCAGATTTTTTTAATTTATCTGCTCAGAAGAAGTGCTCATGTTATTAACATGAACTGTCCTAGACTGAGATACCTATGTGAAGGTTAATGGTTGTTTATACCTTAAAATGCTAAATACTCTGTGCCAATGGAAAAAGAAGGACAGGATTTCAATTTACAAGGCAAGAATTATTGTGGGGGAGGAAAGCCACAACAAAACGTTCTGTATAAACCCTGCACAGTGCTGAAGCAGCCCAGCTATAGCAGCACAGCTATCAAGTCACACAGAGCCACTTTAACCCTGTACACATCCTTCCTGCACAAGAAGCAGCCCTGTCCCTAACACTACACCACAGCCACCATCCAAAAAGCCACCCCATAAACCCACAACATAAAAACTGCTTTGTCTGAAATTTAACCTGATCCAGAAAGGGTGTTTTCCTGCAGAGAGAAAATGAGGATTCATGGCAGTCTGAAGGCACTGTGTAACCACTGCTAGAGAACAAGGGCCAAGAACTGAATAAGCCATCAAAACAGAAAAGTCTTCTCTTGTCAGTAGAGAATCCAGGTCCAGAGTAAAACTTTCAAAGATGTGATAAAGGAAGTTTGCTTCATCATTACATTTACTTGGACTTGCTCTAAATCTGAAAACCAGTGATCTGGAGAACAGACAGCCTTACCTGTTATTTTAAACAGAATACAAAATAACCTCATAATTACGAAAAACATCCTGAATTAATGTTTTGTTCTTACATCACATGCTGCAGTGTGAGTAATAGCTGGAATGCTAGGCTTTTCCTTGGTTTCCTGGCATTTTTCTATTTCTGTCACAAATTCTATATAACATAAACAATAGTTCCTACCTTAAAAGAAAAACTTACTATAGCATACTTGATTTTCAAAGCACTAAACAAAGTAGCAGGCTCAACCCATTTATGTAAAATACTGAATTTCAAAAATCAAGATTGATTCTCATTCAGTTAATTTTTTTAAAGCAAGACTAGAGCTCAACTTCTGCATATTTCACTAAGAAACTGAAAGAATCCATTTTAAATACCTTGGCAACATTAATTCTCAAGAAATTGAATAGATGGGAATCCAACTCAAACAAAAAAAAAAAACCAAAACAAAACAAAACAAAAAAACCCAAACAAAAATAAACACAGAATCCAAGGATATTCCAAATTCAGAATACTTCAAACTTACCTTGGACACATTGCTGATATAATCCAATTGACAGGCACTCTCTTTATCTACTTGGTTACAAAGATTCTGTAAAGTGGACGCATATTCTTTATCACTTTTTACTCTCATTACCATAAATTTCTTCACTGTTTCCAGCAGTCGTAGTTCCCAGTCTTGTAGTTTTAATAAAGCATCATGCGAATATTTTAGGTCACCTCCAAACCCCATTTTTTAAGGCACTATATACCAGACAGGGGGAAATACAGGCTCTTCACCACATCTGAAAGGAGAACAAGACTTATGAGACAATTATCAAAAGAAAAACTTCTGGTGAGGCAAAGAGCAACTATTGATGCCTAAACCCTGAAATAACCTAATCATAAGATTAACCACATACATTTACCTCCTCAGTGTGAACTGAAAGGAGGCTTAGAGCACTGTTTTGAACACTGGACTCTGACTGGAAAAGATTTCAGCCTTAGAACTACTCTCCAGTTTCCATTTCTGCAAAAACACCCCTCCCTAACATAAAGTACAGTATGAAAGAAAACATAACAGCATCTAAGACAAACACTGAAGACTAATCTACATATTTAAGTACCAAATAAGTACAGCTAACAGTCTCTCCAGACAAGCTGCCAACTGCACTTTTCTACTCCTGGTGACCTGAAACATTTGTTTCTTATGTTTACTGTCCTAAGAGCACAGAAAAATCCAAATAAAATGCCAGCTCTCAGGCATTGCATCTGTGGGAAATTGATAACTATTTAGGAAGCTAGTTTGCTCCTAAACCCTGTGTTAACTAGCCATTAAACCTGCAGATTCACCTCCCAAAACCCAGAAAATATCCCAAAGCAGGTTTCCCATCCAACCAGACACTGATCCCCTGGGCCAGAGTTCTTTAGTTCACACTATATTACCCTACAACAGTCCAGTCTTATTGTACCAAACTGACATAAAAGATTGATAAACAGATAAAATATGCTGAAATATTAAATCCTGTAGCAGAACCAAAGGTCAAAGACACACTGCTGAGAGATAGCTCTGAAATACCTGCATGACGATAAACACACAGCTACATTGTGGAAGAGCTGAAACCACAAAAAGAAGTAATTCCTACACACTTTTGCACAGGTTTTGTAATGTGGGCTGAACCCTCTTTTCTATGTACCCACTAACTACCTTTTCCTATATTAATCAGCTTCAACTCGATAAGATAAACGTTAAACTGCAACCCTTGTCTCTGGACTGCAGTGCAGCCACAGACTCTACACTGCCTATTCACTAATCCCTGCACTACAGTAAGGTCTTGGTTCTTTTTAACACAGAAATACCAATTTCTTCACAGGCTTTGCACATTACCACTTAATCAGCAGTGTTCTACAAACATCAACAAATTTATCTTCCTAGCAGTCCATTGAGGGAAGTAGGACTAATATTCTTATTTTACATTAAGAACTGAGACACAAACTAATGTCAGCACTGTGGAAGCTCATACTGGTAAGTAAAAGGCTTAAAGACAGACTTTTCAGAATGCCTAGCATTTTTAGCATGGTAGGTATTCAGAAAAAATAAATAAGTTATTGGCTTCAGTTACTGAACAAAATTTCTGAAGATTTTGCAAATCTTCAAGCAGCCTCTGAAATAAACCTCCTGCACTTCAAGTTTATTCTTAGAACACAAACCATGCTACCTAAGAAAACAAAGACTCAATAAAGAAAACTAGAGCAGTGCCACATTACTATGTAACCACACAACACAGACAAATCAAGGCTGTATGAGTAACCTTAAACCTGTGAGCTTTCATAAACTCTTTAATTTGAAGCTGCATGTTTTAGTCAGAATTATTCCTGATGGCTAAGAATTCAGTCATATACAGCAAAAGTAAATAGTTTATGTTGGCTATGTCATTATTAGTAGCATTAATGAAAATACCTCCACAGTCAAATTCAGGAACTCTCATGCAGAGCCACAAAGATTTTAGTAACGTGAACCAAAAAAAAAAAAAAAATTTAAAGCTCCTATTTATTAACATGACTAAAGTTGCACTAGTGACTTTTCGATGCCCTTTAGATCTTAGTCACTTTTGTGACTTTTTATTTTTCTCCTACCCCATTTTTAGCACATTACCTAACTCTCCGAGTACAATAGCCACGAGAAAAGAGAGTATCCTTTTCTTACATCCAGGTTTAGAAGAGATGGGAACTGAATCTCACAGCGAAGTTTGGCTTTGTGTTATGAGTACAGTAATAGCTTGCTTGCTTTTACCCTAGCCTCTGTTTTTTACTGAGAGGCAGTATGGCAAGGGAGGGAGGAAATATTCTCAGCATGTCCTATTTCAGTCCGCTTCTAGTGACTTACAAAGGAGCCTTAGGATTACAAAAATCAACAGAACAAAAGACCAAACAATATCTCACTCCAGCCTGCTAAGTTGCTGTTCACAAAGCAGTAATCAGACTTTTTCCAATTCCACTATTAGATGCCTGGATACATAGGCAAAAATTGTAGACACACTGGACTTCAGTCTTTGTTTTAAATTATTCCTTTCACTGTGACAGAAGCAGCACAGCAAAAAATTGTTTTGCAAAAGTGATAAAATTCTGATTTGCTAAAACTAACAATCATAAAGATTCAGAACTGATGATTCCCAAATGGGTAAGCCAGCTGCCCTGTGACTTCCATGTAAATGAAGAAAATGTTCAATCAAGACATCCAGCCAAATTCAAGTGCTTTGTTGTGGAGGCAAAGTATTCAAGACCTAAGCCACTTAATTAAGCTTAAATGTTGATAAGCTAAAAACCAATCCTGTCACTTGAAACCACTTCTGATTTTTTAATGTGTCTTAATACTTTTCAACAACTGAAAACAGTAGAGATCACACAGTTATTAATTTGAAGTCAGAACTATAAGATCTACCAAACACATGAACACACAATCTGATTTCCAAATATTCTTTAAAAACACAAGCACATTTTTAAAGGCCAGCGTTCAAAAAGACGGTATCTGGCACCAATACAGCCAGGTATTTTTCCACATTTGGTATCTCCCTTGTTAGTGACCACAGAGGAGGTGACAGCTGCCCTACAGGGTCAAACAAAGACAAGGGAATATTTCAGTCAGAAGGGACCTACAGTCATCCCTGCAGGGGATCACTGGCACAGTGATGCATTTAGATCAGCCCTGTGTCTCCAACCATGGCACCAGAAGTTGTTTAAGAACAGCAAACTAGCTGGGCTGCTATTCATGCTGTGATCCTCCTTGTGCTTCCCCACAACCACAGCTACTGGATTATAGTATGTAATATCTCCATATTTTTTGGCTTTACTTTATAACATTAAAATACACTAGACAGATTCCCAGACAGATTTTGTAGTCACAGACTACTGGCAAAATCAAGAAATCAGTAAAACCAGCAAAATCTGAACCCAGAAAAGAAATATGGGGAGTTTGAGGCACAAACATACTTTCTTCTCTAATGTTCAAAAGATGAAAATATAGTGTGAA
>VYXF01006343.1:53780-68132 GCA_013397295.1 Polioptila caerulea | reverse complement strand
AGAATGTTTGGTAAAAGCAATAAAATACTAGTACCACCAAAGAAGACACATGAGTTTCAACTAATTTTTTTTTTTCATTTTGAAATATAAGATAGATATAGACATATAGACATAGATACAGATAGCTAAAAAACTTACTGTACATGTAAATCAGTCAAGAAATATTTGTTAAGCTTAGGAGTAAAATATGTCTCACAGTCAATTCCAAGAAAGTAGGACTTACTTTCTTTATAGTGTTACACTCAAAACAAAGAACTAATCATTCACAGGAAGTATACATTGAATGTACATTTAATAATATAATGTGAATGAGCTGTTCTCAAACTGTTCTAAATTTAAGCAGTTATCAAAAAACAATTTAAAACTTCTCTCAACCACCAACACAGTGGTGCAGTCAGATTCCAGACAAATCAATGTTAAATTCTGTCAGCCTAACAGTGAGAAACTTCAATGCTAGTCACATAATCCTTCTATATTTTAACACTCCCCTTAGAAAATAAAGCCAGTACCCCAGTTAGTCATGTTCCTGGATTCCAGCAGCAACTCTTAAGAAAGTAGTTTCCATAACCAATGTACATGTAATTTAAAGATTGCAATCTGTTTGTGAGACATGAAAGTGGCCATGCTATGTCACTGAAATTGACTGAAATCAAATGAGCAAGGAAAAACAGAGCACGTACAATGCAACACTTTCACAAGATGCTCTCCTGCCCTTTTAACAACTGGTGCCTTCTGCTATATAGTACCATCAATTATATCCAAGGTTGTGACTGATAATCTTAAAATAGTGATGGATCTACACGCAAAGTAGTAGTGACAAGGTAGGCAACTAAAAAACCAGAAACCCAAAAAGGCCCCCAATTAAATTCAGAATAGGAAAGCACAGAACAGATCTGGATTCTCTCACTTTTCATATGCTGTCTATGAATTCAGATTGCTCCTAAATCTGAATGGGCTCCAAATCATAGAGAATATAGAGTGTCTTTTATTCTGCAAACACTTTCTATAAACATTAAAAATATGTCAAAATGAGAAAAGAAAGAGGATTTGGATTCAGGAGACAAATCCTCAAAATCAAGGCTTCTGTATGAACTAAAAGCATTTTTACAATAGAATATCAATTTTTTAGACAGTCCTTCTCAATTTCTCAATGTGAGGCTTACAATAGTTATACTCCATTAAAATAATTAAATAAATCATTCTTAGCACTCCATCCACACCTTAAACAAAAATTAGACAGTCAAGCAATTGACATTTCTGTTAGCATTGGATCTATTCCTGCAATGCACAAGACCATGAAACACAAAACACATGCATTACCTATCATTTGTTTACAGTAATCACATATTCATAAGATCATCTTTGTATGCATAGATATCATGTATACAATATAAACTAGTAAAACTAATCCTTCTGCAGAGCTTTTGCCAACAATAAACATCTGAAGTGGTAATACAAGTTAGCCTGATTATTTCAAAGTTGATTTGAAATACTGGTCCACTCAAAGTAAAGCAAACAGCTAATTTTCAGGAAGGCTTACTTGCGAAGCGTAACTTAGCCCACATACCTTAAAAGCTTTCCTTCAGAAATGTCGTCTAGAACAGCCTTCCTATGTCAGCAGCTACTTCCTCTGATTTTCACCTACTGAAATATGCTTTTTTTTCTTTTCTGGGGACTCTGTGAAAGAAAAATATAGCAAATTCCTTTTAACTATCTCGGCATTTTCAAATACATTGCAAAACTCAGACTTAGGTAAGTTGCCCTGCATTTTCAGATTATTACCAGAAGCCAGCTGCCTTTTTTTTTTTTTTTTAAAAAGAGACAATTCCACTAAAACAGCAGATTTCTCAAATGACTGCCAGTAGTAGTGTGCTATCACTTCATACACATAATTTTGAGTGCAGAAATAATTTTGCCTCTACACACATAAGAGAAGGGGTTTTTTTAAGTTAAGGGGTTTTTTAAAGTTCTTGGACTTTCTTCTGACAAGTGTATTGTAGCTGAAAAATCAGACTGAAGAATAATTTTATTTATTAACCTTTATAACCTTGTCCTTAGTCCTTAGTAAAACAAAAACAGAAACCCATTAACAAGAAAAATGAAGGCCAAAGCTTGTTACAGGAAAGACCATGTTAGTAGTGGTATTTTCATAAAGGTGGAAGAAAACAAGAGAGAGGAACCACTCAAGACACTTAAATTGCTACCTGGCTCTAACTACTCTAATATCTAGAAAATTAAGAGGTCAGGAAGTTAGGATGACTAGCAGGACCAAAATTTCAAATTGTAACACTAGACTGCAATTTAGGTCAAGGAAACTGACACAGAATGGTTTTGAGGGTTTATATTATGGCAAAAATTATATTGAATTTTAAAAATGGTAAGGAACAAGCTTTGCACACAGCTTACAAGCACAAGGTATATTGCATAATCTCTACATGTGGATCCATGATAAGCATTCACTCACAATCTCACACTAGAATGTCCAACTTCAGATGAGACATTCCGTAACAGTTTAGCAATGCCCTCATAGGAAAAAACACATAAAGCAAAACTGAAAGAAAGACACAGTGTGTAGGGGCGAGGAAAGCAAAACTATTTTCAAAATCTCCGTTATTTAAAACAAAGCACTGATCACAGACCCATTTATAAAATCTTACGAAGGGACGGTCCTAGTTCACATTCAAGCAGGCATTTTTTAGTATTCCTTTCTGGTTACTTAGTGACATCAGAGAAACAAAGAACTGCCTAATGTAAATACAGAACTTCTATTCTCCATGACCAAAAATAGAAAAGACTAAGTGATGCTAAGATTGAGGCACTGCAAAGGAACAGCAGCTATGCAAGCAGATAGGAAGGGAGAAAAAAAAAAAAGCAGGTTACAAGCATTATAAAATTCATCACATTTCTAAAAACTAGATATAAAATCATTTGTTCCAAAGTTGCAAAGCCCAAGGCAAAGTCTCCACTAGGAAAAAAGTACAAGGAGGAGCAAAACATTGGAGTAAATTTGGCTCCCATCTTTCTAACATAAATACAAACAGGATGGAAACACCAGACTGTCACTGGACAGAACACAAGTACTAATTCCCATTCAAATGGGACTCGTGAAGACGGAACAAACATCACCACCAGCACACCTGGGCACAGTCAAGTTTCAAGCAGACATTAAAAACTGCATGTGGTAAAACAAAGCCCTTAAAAAATTTCATTTATCAAATGAAACAACAGATTGGAGCCACTTCAACACAAAAAAGTTCTATCTTCTGATCCCTGAACACAAAAAACAAACATACTTTGTTTTTGTTTTTTTTTTTAACAACTACTCTAGCATATATTTTAGAGTGCAGAATTTTGTTTTTCAGTATGAAAATTAAATGCAAACCCAACTTTTCTTTAGAATTCCAGTTACTACTGACCTTTTACCTATATGTGTTTTTTCATCTGCACACAGGTCATTAGTAGAACTTAAAGCTGGTAATGCAAGTCCAATACAGGTCTAACTGATAGGCACACTCTAGCTAGTACATGGAAGCATAATAAAAGCTTTCCAGAGAATTGCAGAGCCATCTGTCAGAGGGCAATAAAATCTCACAAAATTTCCACTGCTATTTCTGAGCTCAAACATAGCAGAATCTGATAGATACAAACATCTTGCTACCTCAATGCAATAATCCACTAGCTAATTAAGATATAAAAGACAAATTTATAAGAAAATTAAGACAGAACAGAAAACCAAGATAGTTAATGCCAATCCCCAAATCCATCTTCTAGGATATATAAGGCATTTTCTGAAAACAAAGCATCCAAGAAGCAGTTAAAAATATCAAATTAAGAGTAAGAATTCACTAGAGTCAGATGCTATTGAGCCAAAGCATTGAAACATCAGCTATCAAATTTCCAAAAACTTAGGCTTAAAGTGATCAAGCAAAGAAGAATCAAGAGTGGAAAATAAATCAAATTTTTTTCAGATGTGACAAGGCAATCAGAAGCAGTACAACACAGTCTGACTCTGATACTGTGCAAGAGTCAATAGACTAGAATAATTCAAAAGAGAAAAAAAAATGCAGCTCTTGCAGAGCAAAATGATGTTTCCCAACTTGGAAGAGTTCTGTGATCCTCCGGGAGAAGGTGTTGAAGTGGGAAGTTTCTGCTGATGGCTCTGATAGGAAGCTACTAGAGGACGGAAGACCTTGCAGGGTAAGACTTAAAGAGACAAAGATGGACAAGGGAGAGAGCTCAGAAGCTGCACCACAACCTGTGCCAGGACTTGGGCTGCTCTTCAGAACAGTTACCTGCCTACATGTCATCTGTAATAATTTAATAATAATAATTTTATACAAAATTATTATGATTAATCAAACCAAACAGATCATTACAAAACTCACAGAACCTCAGAACACTGAGCAGCAAGCACAGAAAACAGCAGATGAAGTCACATGTCTATAAATGCAACATAATACACTGGTAAGAGTTATTTAATAACAGTACCAGAAAAAGTTGTAGTAGTCTGAACAGATGCCTTCAAAAACATTTGTTCAGTGCTTTCAAGCAGTCAGGTTAGAAACCACCCAGAATATAAGACCATTTTTTAATGAAGGGAAGGGAAAGTATATAATTTTCTTATGCTGCTAATACATTAGCAGTATTCCTGTATGTTCAAATTCTTCTAGCTCATGAAAAACAAAAAGCACCAAAAAAGATGTATATAATATTGATCATAGCATGGAGCAGCTTACACACAAAGAAAACTCTTAGCTCACAAAACAGGTAAGAATGACAGGTGTAAGATCAAAGCACATCAAAAGAAAAAATTATATAACACAAAGTGATATGGTATATCAGATGCCTGAAGTGTTTCCAGAAGAACTTGAGAATATCAAATGAAATTTTTAAAAAGTTGCTCTCATGTCCTTCTTTGCCCAGTAAATAATTAAATGAGATAATTCAATGCCTAAAGACATTTCTGAGGCCATGAAACAAAGAAGTACAAAATTATTATATAAGTTCATTAAAAAAACAGATCTGTAGAAGAGAAAGAGCTCATCTCAAGATGTCTTTAAACTGTAAATGCAGAATAGGAACTATTACCCTACATTTGTGCCAACAGCCCCTTCTTATCTGACAGCAGCAAGTACTGAGCTACACGGATTTTACTTGGTCATGTACAATCATCCTCCAACACTGCACTCTCAGGCTCCCATCCTGCACCTGTAGGAAGACCACATTTTTCCTTAGCAGTTCCTGCAGCTGTGATGTTATTAAAAATAAATGCAAATAAGTAGTGGTGGGCTCCACCCAAGAATAGGATTTACACATATAAGCAGTCAAAAAAAAAAAAAAAGCAAAAGAGATAAAAGCCCAAAAACACAGCTCCCAGATTCTCTGTCTAGAATCACAAGACAAAATTTTAATTTTTTCATTGCATTTTAAACCATTTTCCAAAGCACTGCTATCATCTAAACACCCTGCAATTGGTATCCATCTCACATAAGAAGTCAGAAGCTGAAACAGTGGGGTACTGTAGGATCAACCAACTCTGACAAGAACAGAGAGATTAGTTCAAATTATTTTCAAGCTCCTTGCCCAAGTCACCCTCTTCCTAACAACTTGATAATATATCCTTATTTGTTCATTATCCAAAAATCCATGGTTTTTTCCACAGAACTTCATCCTCTCCCACCACACATCCATTCTGTCTAGCCTACTGACAGCCAGTGAACTTTCATACTCACTGCCCCCTGCTTTGTTCCAGATGACATCTCCCATTTGCCAAGATCATTCTAAACAGTAATCTCATTCTCCACCACACCTTCAGCTGTTTGTTCCATCCCATGCCCTGGTAACTTTCTCAGCATGTTCTGTATCATCTCAGGCCTTCTGTGAAAGAATGGGCAAAGGGTAGAGCTCACATTTGGTAGTGATCCATACAGTAAGTGCTCTTTAGGTGTACTCACTCAACCAGTTTTATTTTCACTCTGTAGGAGTTTCTATCTCACACTCACAGCTATACAGCAAGACTGGATCCCACCAGGCAGAAAAAAAAGAAGGTGAAGGCAGATACAGGTTAGGAAGAAAAGAGCTAGTCTAGGTGACACAAGTCACATCCTGCCACTAATGCTTCAAGACTCGTCTGCTGTCTTGTTAACTCTGAAAAAGTGACAAAATAAGCCACACACCCTTCTTTTGCTTTCAAAGGTAAACATGGCTAGTTACTCATTACCTTTCATGTGTTTACAAGAAAAAGAAAAGCTTTCCTTCCTCTATTTTTCAAAGAATTACACTTTCCCTAAATTCATCTCCAGGACTCAAGGAAAGGCAAAGAAAAGCATGTCCTCAATAGAGAGCTCCTGACCGACAAATTTTCACTGAACTCTCAATGCCACAGTGTTGCAACCTCCACACTAGATCCTAAAAGAAAAATGTATTGAGGATAAGGCTGCTAAAAGTGACTATCACAGGGCAGGTACTGTGCATCTCCAGCCCTGTTAACTAATTCTTCCAGCTAAAGAGAAGGACTGTTCCAGAATTACAAAGAAATATATAATGTTAAAATTTAAAAAAATTGGCTACAAATTGAAAACAGACTAAAAAATACATCAGTGACTCAAGCTAACTTAAAGTATGTATTATACAGTGTATTAAAGAAACTTCTGAGCAAGAAAAAAGCAGGTAAAGAAAATTAAACTAATGCATTTTCAAGAGATTTCTTGTCTTAGATGACTACTGAAGGTAGAAATAACTTCTAGAAAAAGTCAACACTGAAATTAAAAAGTACCCCTGCAGTAACCATCTTGACTGAATAGTTATTCTAAGCACCATCAACTTATTTCTTTGCTGATTTCTTTTAGATATTTAGATTTCGATTAGATACCAAGTTCTTTAGTCTTAAGGTAGGATGTCTTCCTCTTTTGAAAAAATACTCCAAACCTCTGTAAGCAGCGTTTCACATCTGGATATCCATCTGTCTCAAGATGAATACATGGCAAGTCAGAATTAACACACACATAAAACCCACCTGCAAACCCTCAGTCCCAAGGCTGCCTACATAAGCATTTCTTCAGGGGATCAGGACTGAAGAATATCCCTGCTGAGGGTCTCTCATCATCACAAAGCTATGCCGAAAAGCTACCTGAAGACTTCAGGTTCCAAAATTCATCTGGCTGCTGCCATTGCACATTTCAACTTAGAAATCCAAAATACTACTAGAAGCTTCTCCCAGCAGCACTTTCTTATCTCTCAAGATTTAAGAACAGCCATACAAAAAGATAAATTTACAGGATGTGAAATACTTTAAGAAGTCTAGAGGCATATAATTTCTTCCTATGGCTCAATATCAACCAGAATGTCTCACTTCAGATAAAACAATTAGATAACAAATCTGCCATTAGTCTGTAATATATGACAATAGTGGTCTCAGGAGAAACATAATCTAGTTCCAAGTATTTATTGCTCTTTGGAAAGAAACTGAAAAAGCAATAAGGATGTTTCTTCTTCTTCCCTCCTTCATTAAACTAATTACATCCTTCTAGTTCATTAAACCCTCTACTTAGTTAACTCACTGTTCATTCAGTCTTCTCAAGGTCACTTATTTCCTTGGCATCACTGAACCACATTTAATGTAGTTTGGCTACACAGTATTTTGTACAGAAAATACTGGCCATAAGGGCCACAGGTCCATGAGAGAGTTCTGTCTCTTCCCAACTGCTGATATTCCAGGCTGTTGCACTGCAGGAAATATATCGTGTGGTTCAGTGAAAGGTGTTGCCTCAAGCCTTTGTTTGCTGTTCCTGAACTGAATGAATGTCCCTTTCCAAGCTCCATATCCTAAAAGACACTGTGGTAACTCTCTGTGTTAAATAGGATACAGTTACTCTCACCAGAAATGCAGACGACTGAACTATGCATTTGTACCTTCTTATGTGCTTTAAAGTACATAACAAATTTAAATACATACATTCTACACATATATACCAAAATGTGTGATGAAACATACCTATTCTTTTCTTAGTTCCAGTTAGTTTTCTTTTGGTATCATCAGCCATCCTAGTTATAAAGAATACCCCTGAAGGATATTACTCTCATTTGAAAATGCATGAGCATGAATTAATGGATGCTATCACAAACAGGTAAAAGTGGTAGAGGTTTAATCTTCCAGGTGTCTGAAAAAGTGGTCCTGAAGTGCAAGCGATGTTTGGACTCTTCACATGGAAATTTATTTGCATAAATAAGATTCAGCCTATCTGATCTTTATTGCAATAGATAATTATTTCATATCCTGTATTTCCTTCTGCCTCTCAAAATTATTCTTTCCAGAAATTATACCAGGCAGCCAATACTTCATTTAAAAGGACAATATTCTTCATAACATAGCATCATTCAGAAACACGTTAAAGATGACAATAATGTACTGTAGATAAGGGTTATTTCACTCCCTGAGAATTCTTGCCTTACTGTACTCTGAGATAGCTGAAGGGAATTTGACTGCATCTCTAAATCTGAAATCCCAACTTAATCTGAGAAAAATTCTGCAGAGGGACACAAGCCATGCTATTGTAATGGCCAAATGTTGACAATCATCATCTTAATCAGAGCTTTGGAAATGGCAGCTCCTCTCCCTAAAAGCAGACTGACCACATCCACACTGCTAATCCCTACATCCCCACTTATGCTCTCCAAACCCAGATAGGGTGACTCTGGTGATGAAACACTAGAACACAAGAAATTACCATGTCACAGCCCACTGGACTGATTTTTTACAGGGTATGCACCGCATGCTTCCTGGAAACATGAAGCCTTGGGACATAAGGCGCACGGGGACAGGATTCCTGAAGACTGTCCTGCAAAGGGCACAAATCTGCTGAAACAATGAGTTTCCACACTGTGGCTGAAGCAGAGCCAGGAGAAAACTCCCATCAGCTATGGGCTGGCTTACTTTCAGAGGGCACCACCTGGCTCCAGAGAAGTAGCACAGAAAACTAAGAGACCATGGAGGAACACAAGGAATGACTCGAACTGAGATTTTGACCTCAGTAAGAATGGCATATAATTACCTCCATATATATATATATATATAAAAAGTAAAATCATTTAGATAAATCATATTATCTGGATGTCAATTAAATGTATTAAAATAGTAGCTTTAAATTTACTTAACACATTCACTGATGAGAGATTTTGCACTCCAATTTCAGCATTCACCTAATCCAAAAGGCAAAAATGGGTATTACATAGCTTTCCTCTATCTTTTTTATAGACCCTTTAGAACTGTTTGCTTTTTCAGATGCACACTTCAACTGACAACATTTTTTCTGTATTTGGCAAATTAGGCACTTCCTTTTATCAGAGGAAATTCAGTGTATCAACCATATCATGGAAATTTCAGAAAATTGGGAGGAAACACAGCATTCACAGCATTGACACACAACAAATATACCTAAAACAAACAAGGATGTGTTTTTCTGATTCTGTTTTCTATTTTTTAATCAGTAAAGACTTGCTGCAAAGTTGTATGATTTTCCTTAATATTACAATTCTCATATTCTGATAATTGCTTTAAAAATTTTCACAACCCTTAATCTGTTACATTTTTGAACTTAACCATTTGCCTGACTGTACCCCTTATCTATACTTCCTGAAACTTAAGAGTACAAATGCTGTGGGTTATTATACCCATGAACATTTCAAAGCAGAAACCACAACTAGGAAGTCAGATGCTATCTGAAAGACCATACGAACTTAGAAAGGAAGCTTTAGCATAATTGTAAAAAGCTGTACTTGAGCAGACAAAATAGTGATACACTACAGGGATCATATTTTAACAAATTTATACAATGTAACAGCAGATAAAACAAGCTTTATGTATTCAAAAATCAGGATTTATCCTGTAATGTTACTCCTACTTGTTTATAGGTTTGCCAAAGGTGAATTTTGTGATTTATGAGTGTAGCAGCCAACAACCTCCACCAGCTGAGCCATTATCGATAGGTTAGTTGTTCAAGTATTAAAGCACATATTATTAAAGCATATATATTATTCAATAAAATAATTCCTGTCTTATTAAATAACCATTAAATCTCAGTCCTTTCCAGCTCTCTATTAAGAGAGAAAACAACTTATAACTGCCACCCTCAATCCAAACAGCAAATATTACAAATGTGATGATGACAATGTAAACTACAATACGCTATCAATGTATGGAATAATATTTTCCAAATTTTCTAAAGCAAAAAGTCAGGCACAAACAGAACGGGCAAAAAAACCAGCTAAGTTGACAAACCAAGCATGAAATTAAGAGACTCACAAAATGAGGACGCAAACCCAAATTCTACCATCTTTGGAATATGCACTATGTGATTGTGCAATCACCTTCATGGCGCTTTCCTACAGAAATGCCCAACTCATTCATTAGAGAGGGATGGAGTGCTCGGAGTATGATTCAGCACTCTGTCAGAGGGGCTCATCTTCACAACTCTTATCAGGCTCATCGCTATAATTGTGTGTCTCCCATTTACTAAACAGGCAATTTCAGGGAACAAATGGCTCATGATTAATGCACTTCAACACTGCTCTGGATTAAACTTCTGCTTCTAGCAAAGAGCGCTGTTGTAATATGCAACAATTCATAAACTTTTCACAGGTTGCCACTACTTACAAGATAAGTGATTTTCCATTAGGTTTTAATTATGGTAATTTAGTTTTATGCTTAAGCTTTATTTCTTAATGTACTAATGTTGAAATAAATCACTTACAGAATCACAGTATGAAATAAAAGTTGTGGGACTTTTAATATCAAGTAATGACAATTGCAAGACAGCTACCTGTCTTCAGACCAAGATTTGAACGCCATATAGAAAAATGTCAAATACTTGAAAACCATTAAGTTCTCATTTCATTAAGTATTTTCTTACTAGCTTGTACTAAGCTCGTACTAAGAGAGAGTTGCAAGTGGACTACAGTATTGTACAGCATACCTAAAGGATAGATTAACAGTAAACACATGATTGTTCTGTTTTTTCCTCAACAGCTGGCAGTTTCGTGTGTTTGTCTTAATAGAGACCTACACCACAGAAAACTCTCATAGCATGCAATTAGTGCTGTTACTCCACATTCACCCTGTCAACAGCTTGAAGGAATTATTTGGTCCAAGCAGTAACTGTCCCCTCAGCAGAAAATAAGAGCAGCCATATCAGAAATCCTAACAAAATACACTTTTTGCTCAAGGTGCAAGCCCATAACATAAACAAGATTCAATAGAGCCAGCTAGTGTGCTCCAAAGATCAGTAATTCTGAAAAAACCCATACAGGGGGACAGAAATCAGCCACGGAACTGCAGAAAAGTTATGAGTATAGAGAGTTGTCTCTACAAACTGCTCTGACACACATCTGAGTATTGTAAGCAGGCTAGTATGAAAACCCAGATATGAAGAAGAAAGTCTGGCATTTTCTCCCAAGTGTAGAAAGCAGCAATGGAAGGGAAGCTGATCACTATAGAGCAAACAGCAATCTGAAATCCAAAGCAGAATAATGTCATGAGGTACAGTTCACTCACTCAGATTAAAAACAGCGTTAAGCCCTAAAATATTGGGAATTTATTTTTATTATCATCAGGAAACACACAGGAATTTAAAAGTTCCCTATTATTTTAGACTTCTTACACCAAACTGAACTCTGCATTTAAACTTCCAGGAGAAAATAGAAAAGAATTACAGTGACAATCAAAAATATGATTTCATGCTACAAGCTGAGAGCAAAGCCTTCCATCCAATTAGGCTGTCCTACAAGAAAAAAAAAAAAGTCATAATCCCAAACACAAAAATAAAAGCCATTTTAGAAGGACTCTTGCTGGTTTTTAAGAATTCTCACAAAAACTTCCTATGTACTGTATGAGACCACACATATAGCTCTTAAAGTGAGCGGTAACTATCTTTTCTCAAACCTTGGAAACAAAGTTATGAATTTCACTGCTTCATCGTGGCGGCAAAGTTTCCAAAATAAGCCTTTTCAAAGAAATGCTACATTTACCTGACACAAATGTTAAACAGCAGAAACTTTCTGCCTATTTTCATGCACCAAATTTTAAATCCTTTAAATCCCTAATAAAATACCCAACAATTCCAAGGCTATCTCTACCATAGAATAAAGTTCTCAACTAAGTTTTGGAAATCCATTTTCACAATGCAAATACATCAACAATATAATTAGGCCGGGAATAAGTGGGCAGTTTTATCTTAGAATAGGAGCATATATGCAGTTTACTTCCTGCTGGAATGCATTAGGCTTTCTTCTCTAACTGCTTTGCTTCCCCTCCCGGCCAGCAAAGAAATAAATGTCTTTTCCTTTTCCTAGACCTACTTCCCACACACAGCAAAAAAAACTCCTCCCTGTGAAGTGATGACCTCATGCTCCTAGCCCATCTCCTTGTATGGAGCAATTCCGGGCTTGCTGCCAGCTCTCTCCGCCTTCAGCCTGACATGGCAAACATACCTTCCTTCACCCTGCTCCTGATGCTTCCCAAGTGAGGGAACACCGAGGACCGGCGGCAAGCGGGGAGGGCAGACCGGGCAGGGAAAGGGGGTCCGCCACGGACAAAGGACAGGCCACCGGATGCCTGCCTCACTCTCGCATCCAACTTAACTCTCCTACCACCACAGCATCTCTGCTCTCCACGGCAGGAAGAATTACACTGAACTCTGAACATTTTAAGTATGGAAATACATCCCAAGTTACCAAGCTGGAGTGCACCTTCTGTAGCCTAACTTTACTTCCCTTTTACGCTCTTAGTTAAATACCTCTAATCTAGTGAAGCAAATATCACCTCTCCTCCTCTCTTAACAAAGGCCCATCTCAACTTTGAATCATTGAAGTTCTTTGATATCAAAACTGGCCCAACATCCTGCATACACACTGACACATTCTTTTATCTTTTTTTGCTAGTTAATCTTTAAGCTCTATCAACTCCACAGGAAGTGTGTGGGAAATAAAAAAGCCATAAAACTCTTAGAAAGTACTGCGAAAGAAAATTTCTATTTTCTAAGTTTCTATCCTCTATATTAGTCATTGCCTTCTCCAGCCTGTCTTGCTTCAAGTGTCAGAATTATTTCTGACATGATCACAAATACCAACTGATGAAGGATGAAGGACTCAGTTGTGACATGAAGTTAGAGTTGTAGAAAATCAGAAAATGTGATGGATAACTGAGCTTTTGCTCAGCTAGCAAGTGACCTTGTACACACGAGACTTGATCTTCTCCCTCAAAGAAATATCTCCAAAGCCCAACTTTACTGGGGTTAACATTCCACACACGTATATTTTAAAGCTGAAATTGTACTGACAATTTCTGTCAACACATTACAAGGAATCTACAAAATGAGGGAACATACACTGGTCTCACCAACAATAATGATTACTCTAACTCAGCCTATAATGTGTCCATAATTTGCAATTTGCTTTGACTGTGAGCAGATGATGTGTCAATGTCAAGACTCTCAAAGAACAGCACTTAAATAAAATAAAATGTAGAAGCGATCTCCTTGTTGTTAGGTATTATTTAGCAAGTAAAATTAACTTATTTTAATACCCAATAGATTTTTTTGGTCAAGAAGTTTCAATCATCACTCCCGGTTTTTTTCATATGCAACTTCTTGAAGGAATCTACGGTACAATAGGGCAGAACACCAAAACCACTTTGAGCAGAACTGTTTCAAAGGAGGTAAACTATTTCACCTGCTTGAAAAGCAGTGGTGCCCTCCAAAGATAAAATGAGCTGGCTTGTTTAATGAGTCTTACAAAACCCTTGGTGTTCACACGGGATGTGTCACTCAGGGGTGTATGCTCATGTAAAGTCCAACCAAACAGAAACATACTCCAACATTAAAAGGAATGTTTAATGCCCGTATGTGTAAACCATTCTCGAACACTACATATGACTGTTCTGTACCCGTGCAAATAACAAAACCTCAAACACACTAAAATGCACATGGAAAGCGCCAGGACAGCGACACTGAGAAGGCCCCACCGTGCAGGCTCCAACACTAACGCAGAAGTTCGGCTAGCCGCTGTGTTGTACAGAACTGTCAGGCGGCATCAAGGAGGGAGAGAACTCAAGAACCCAAATCGACTCCCCCGGGCTGTTGATTTATTAGGAAGCAGGGATGGTCACACATCGCAGCTCCGGGCGGCGGCCGGCGCGTCCTCCCGTTACTCCCAGCGCTTCCAGCCCGGCCGGAGCACAGAATGGGAACGGACACGCCCGGCACCGCCGGACCGGGGCCCGGCACCGCCGGACTGGGGCCGGCACCGCCGGACCGGGGCCGAACCCGCCCTCTGCCTCCCCCCGCCCGGAGCCCGGCGGCG
>VYXF01006343.1:39756-52636 GCA_013397295.1 Polioptila caerulea | reverse complement strand
TGGCAGGAAAAAGAAGGGAATAAAAGTAAAAAAGGGGAAAAGAAAAACTGGAAGAAAAAATGAAGGACAAAAAAGAAGGGAAAGATTAAGGGGGGAGGAGAAAAAAAAAAAAAAAGAAGAAAAACAAAGAGAGAGGATAAAGAATCCATGAAATGGGGGGGGAAAAGCTATTAGTGCGACACTACCTTGATAGGTTTCGGGAAAATCCATGAATATTAAAGCTTTTTATATTGTCTGTTATCATAGATTATGCTCAAAGCAAATGAAAAAAACTCAATTTTATGAAGTAGCAATAACAAAGTGTGGTTGCAAAATCCATTTCAAAGATACTGAAAAGCCCCTTAACAGCTGAGATTAGGCTTAGAGATAAGTATCGGGGAGTTTTTCGGGTTTTTTTATGAGAGGTCGGTAGTGATGGATATTTAGGAAAGACCCTAAAATTAGAGATGTGCACAGAGCAGTCATATTCCAATTCATGGCTTCTTTTTGGACCAAAGTGTTTAAAGAGCACTAATTAAACTTTGCTGTGTGCAGTTTTCTACCTCTGTTTTTAAGCCATTCACACCTTTTATCCCAAACAGCTTATAGAAATAATTTCCTTATTTACCTGTTTATCAAATAAGAAAAATATTACATTCCTTTGTACCTCATCTCTATGCACCTTGAGGCAAATTGAGACCTATATGCAGTTGTAAACAAATTTATGTAGTACTGAAGGAATAAAAAAGCTGTTTAGTTATAGTTGAAAATGGGGGTTCAATACGTACTTTACATCTGTAGATTTCCAGCTATGTTAGATCCGGGGTAAAAATTTTATATGCTAGCATTGAGTTCGCTGTAAGAAGTCATCAGTTAGAGTGTTTTATGACAAATGCAAACAAGACCCAGTCTTGGTTCAGCTATATTCAAACACAGACTGTTTTATTGGGCAGGTATCTTGTCAGTCTCAGGTGCCTGTGGAAGATGTTGCATGATTTTTGTCTACAGCTCATTTTAGCTGGCCTTTAGACCCTTCAGCTTTGTGAAAATTTTTGGCAGGCAATTGGTAGGCAATTGGTATGAGAGTAGAAGAACCTTTCCTCATTAGTTTTCTGATTAGAAGTTTTTAAACTTTATCAAAGAACCTGCTTGATTTTTGAGAAAGAAATAATACTATGTGTTTTTTTATGTAATAGGGTTGGTTTTTGTTTCCTGAAGCTTTCATATATTTGTTAGATAAAGATGAAAAAAGAGATGCTCCTGTACTATAGTCACAGCAATGTAGTGTAGACATATGCAAAATATTTTGAAAATCAAATTGTTAATTTTATATAGAAAGTGCCATTGTTAATTGAACACAAAAAGCTTTAAAAGTTTATCAGTACTTGCAATTCAAATCCAAATTAGCAAATTTATTTGTAAAAGAATCTTCCATATCCTAGTCTTCCCATTCTGCACACATTCCTTCACTCAGTACATATTTCCTTTGCCCTTTTCCTTCCAAGCCTGACCCAGGGCCCACCACCTAAGCACAAAATTGGAGAGGCTACTTCCTGCAAGTATCCAGAAGAGACAAAAAGGGTCAGGGAAATGGATGTGTTCTTGCCTCAACACATTCTGTCAGTCCCCAGATGTACTTTCTTCCAGCCTCTCCCCTTTGCTCCTGTAGCAGGATGCTCTGCCTAGGTGGGGGTAAAACAGCTCAAACTTGACCCTATTTGCAAAAGTTATCAGTAGTGGATGGGGAAGGGGCCACATGCTGTGTTTGGTGTTGAAGAATCAGCCTGATTCATCAGTCACAAAGTGAAACATTCTGAGGACGTGAAGAACACTGTTTCCTTATGGAAACTGGCACTGGTGAGGATGTGGCAGGTGAAGTTGCTGTTAGAGGCACCAACAGGTCGTAGTGCTGATAACTTATCTTGAGCTGCTGAGGTGGTACTGCAGGCCCAGAGACATCTGACTGTGAATCACCTGGTACCACGAAAGCCCAGCCCCTCTTTTCAATTGCAGGAAATTCCAACACACCACTTCTCAGAGTGAGTGTGGAGATTCCACCCTTGAATGGAGATGCCCTTTAAGACTGCTCCTCAAGGCTGAGCAAAAGGGATTTGCTCTTGGTTGTTGGTATGGATAACTCCAATCTCTGCTTAGTAATTGTTTTGCTGGCTTTAATATCATTCTTTCAGTATTGCTTCAATAAATCATGCACTACAGTATTAGCTATAGCTATCTTCACTGTGTAGTAACAAATTCTGATTAAGATCCTGTAGTCTAAGCATTTTTATCACTAATTAAAATAAATAATTATTCTTTATTGGCTTGCTATCCTTAACTCTGCAGGATAAAGCTATACTAATGTTCAATTATGCCTATAAAAATCTTCAGGCATAAACTCTTGACAAAGTCTGGGACTGGATTTGGATTCAGCCACAACTAGGTTCCTCTCTGAGGAGAACATAAGAGAGTTATAACCTTTCTGAAGCTCATGATGCAGCAGGAAGGTTTCCCTCATAAACCTTGTTGAAAGTTTCCATTCTGCCCTCAGCAGCTCCTAATATTAACTCCTACCCATTATATCTTCATGCTAGACCAGAGGTGATCAGCATCAGTACTTAAAACCCGTTGTTTTGGACAATAGTGGCATTGAAGCATTTTTTCAGACTTATTGCAAAACTGCCTCCCAAGAAACTTGGCAAGAACCTGGACACATGCCAAGTTCCATGGTGCAACTCCTCAACAGCTATCACATAGAGTACCTCATGGCCCAACCACCTGAAACAATAGCAGCTTTCTGGTAAAAATACCTGAAAAAATGTGTTCAGTATTCTGGGTCATTCTTCACCTCTCACATGACTCATTTTCTGCAAGTTCATGCTTCCATTTCTTCTGGCTTTCCAACTCCTAGAGAATTTTCAGTCTATCATAATCTATTCACCCACCATTGTGACCCTAGAAATACCAAGGATTTGCTTCTTAAAAAGTAAAACTCTTGACCTGTTCAGGTAAGCTATAGGTTTCAAGAAATCTTTTCCCTCTGTTCTTCTGTTTGCTGCAACTCCTCTGATATACTGCAAGTCTAGAATTCAGTCAGCATATTTTCATAATTGTTGATGCTTCTTTTCTACCTTTATCTAGTTTCTTTGTTTATGGCTCATTGCCTAAAATTCCTGGATGTCACATGCAAGCTATCTGTTGTTCTATACTGCTGATATTGATGTTGAAAAACCTCATAATTATTCTTAGGAGACATACTGTAGCATTATATTACTTCAAGAATAATGACTCTAAGCTAAATTACATGCCTGGAAGGGAAATATAAATGTAAGAAATAGAGAGAAGGAAAGTTCCTCTTTATCACTCCATCATATTGCTGAAGTAAAATGGGAGTCATTGCAAAACTCAACATTAAAAAAAAGCTCCTAGATATAGTAAGCATTATATTATATACAAGTCAACAATACAGAAAGATTAATATAGATATATACTCTAAAGTAAAGATTGTGAAGAGATGTCCATGAAAGATAAAATAATAAATTTTAAAAGAAAACCCAATAGAAACGTTGCCTCAGGCTTTTAACCTGCAGTATGTTTCCTTGATCTCCAACAAAGGCGTATTAATTCCTTCCTGTTGAATTAGATTTGCTGTGGTACCTTGATGAGTTAGGCATGAGTGTCTTTTTCTGAATGAGTGTCTTTTTCTAAACTATCGAACATCTTTGAAAAAAAATTCAATTTACCATTTTACTCATTTCTGATTTTCTGTCACTGGTAGTGTAAGGAAATACCGACAAACCTTTAAGTAACTATACAAAATGTGCAATAAAGCACCAGAGCTTTTGTGGCAGAAAGAGAATAATGTTGCTACCACTCTTGTGAAGATTACTCTGGTTCTTCTATTGCATATCCAGATAATAACATCATAAAACTGAGGCACATTAAAGAAATGAAGCAAAGAACATGGGAATACAGAGCTAAGCAAACAGCTGAACTCTCTTTTTGCCTCTGCCGTAGGTATTCTACTTATGCAAAACACTCTCTGCCTCAGTATTTCTATCTATAAATGACAACATCAATACTTTCCTTACAGGATGTAAGAAGGTGTAGATTGTTAATATGTACAAAGCATTTTCGAATTTTTGTATGGAAAAGGTGAAAAAATGCAAATAATAGTAAGCAGAGTAAGGATATTATAGTTATTCTATCACTGATTATAAAAGTCTTATTTTCATATTCTTTTTAGAGATTTTCATTACTACTTGCTATTTTTCTCCTCTCTACCCTTCTTTTTCTCCCACCTCCATTTTGTACTTCATATTTTGAATTTCAATGTCTGTTGCTATGACAACAGCACGATCTGACTAGTGCTGCCTTCAGACCCCTTTCAAATCTATGCTGTGCTATTTAAAACTACACATTTTGTGTTTAAGGGGCCTAGAGGTTTCCTTAGAATAACCTGATAGGATTTTCCCAGCTCTAAGCTATGGTGCAGATACACATTCCTAAATCCTAATACTTGCCAATGCTTTTCCATCCCAATTCACATTAATTTGACTATTTGCTTCTCTATGGTGGCTAAATAAATGATGGTGGAATTAGCAGAGTAAGGATACTTGTACATTTCCATAAATATTTACCTATATGCACATATATATGTATATACATATACAAATAAACAGGCTCAATACACAATTTGTTTTTCATCTGTGTAAACTCTAGTCTGCCACAGATATTCTCAGAGAAGTAAAAGGAACCAGCAAATCCAGTTTAATTTTACAATGGCTTAAAGCTGAGAAGACAAAAGGAAATATTCCCAGTGATGTGAGGGAATTCAAGTCGTTTTATTCTTAAAAGCTGCTACTGATCCTTGCTAATGCCTGAGTACGAAGAACAAGCGTGCAGTGGACTATCCATTCATAATCGAAAACTAAAGACATGCATTCAAATTTCTGATTTTACATTCAAACACCTGATTTCCTAAAACTGTTTAAAGTCCTGATATATTTGCTGTTGTTACCATTAATTAGAGTAATAGGCTACGGCCTAATAGATGGTCACAGATACACTGCTCAAGTACTGGAACACACACTCTAAATTTGAATAACATCCTGCATCAACTTGTGATAAGGGAGGAGACCTATAGATAAGTTTCTGAGCATTTAGATCAATTTAAAAAATAATTATAGGGCTTATGCAATGTCATTACAATGATCCTGCATTCCTGATATGACAAGTTCAAGTTTTATCCTGTGCATCAGAAGGCATTACAGGCTGACACACTGATTTAATTTGCCTACCTCTAGCTCTGTGGAGCAGCATTGCTAATCCATGTTATTATGCACCTGACTAATTAAAAAAACCCCAGCAAACTACCAAATCAACAAAACCAGAGCTCATTATTGCTCTTTAAAAGGAATAATAATTTCTCAGCTAAATGTCTCTCCTTGAAAATCGTGAGATTTATGTATTGCTGCTTCCAGACTGGAAAACAGTGTAAATGTTTAACGTTCAGATGATACAGAAACCACCTTAAAATATTTCAGTGGTGGTATAGCAAATTTATTTTCCAGCTGCAAGAAAGCAGGTCAGCTGTATGTGGATGTACCTAGGTAAAAGCCCACCAAGCTTGCTTTATTTCAGACTGCAATTAATTATTTTAAATATTTGGATACAATGCCTGAAGTCAGCATTGATTTCTCTGCCACCCTTCTACCTCAGAAGTATTTCCCTCCTCAGTCTTCAGCATCTTCCTCACTTCTACTCCCACAGGCATTTATGCAACTATTCTGCAAAAGAGACAAAGGAGATGACCTGGCTTTAAAAAAATACTGTTATTTTAAAATGTACATATGTACATTATGTAAGCCTTGTTATGATTTTTCAAACAAAGTGTGTTCCCTATCTGCTGAACACAACAGCCAGAAAGGTGGTGGGCCAGCACCAGACAGCCAAACAGTGAGGAGTCAGGGAAGGAGGATAAGTGTGGCAGTACTATTGCTACTAAAAAATGCCTTTCCTGGAGCAACAGGGTTTAATTACCTCTTTGACAGCATCATTCTGACCCCTCCAAACCTGGAATAGGAAAATTTTTCTACTCTGAAAAGAGAGAAGTGTAATGCACTTGTTAAGCTACTTTAAATGTTTAAATAAATTGTAGCCTTCACTGTGAATACATTTGTATAAAACAGTTTTCAGTGTATTAGAAAACCCACCTTGAGGACAAATTCCAGCTTAAAGTATTCCTGCATCTCACACACAATGTATATTCCCCCTCCCAGGCTGCAATATACTACTACCCTAGGTTGTGCTGACACAGCTTTTGGTAGGATTATATTGTGAAGAAAACTGATAAAACTAAATAAAGTCCTGCAAACAAACAAACAAACAAACAAACAAACAAAAAAAAAAAAAAANAAAAAAAAAAAAAAAAAAAAAAAAAAAAAAAAAAAAAAAAAAAAAAAAAAAAAAAAAAAAAAAAAGACAAAACAAACCTTTTAAACAGAAGTTGTAAATCCATAGTCTAGAAGTTCAGCCTTTGCCTTGAGACAGCAGAACAGGTTGATGATTTCATCATTCTGGATAGATTAGGTTTATATCTACTACGGTAGAGAACAGGAGTCTTTCTGAAATGTAAGCAGCAGCAGATGATAAAGGTAAACTTCATTAACCTGAAAACCCCAAGAAGGCAGACCTGAAACAATTATGAGATTACGTATTTCTTAAGTGTTGTTCCTTTAAGGCAAAGCTTTTTTTGGGGTGAAGGGTTTATATAAATTTGTCTCCACAGCACCATGGCTGGTTAAGTGAGTTGATATCTTTATAGGAAAGTAATGGAGGTATTTCCCAGAGCCAGTGTACCAAGAGATGCAGCTCTTTCTCTAAACCTCTCCCTAGATGTGGCAAAAAAATGTTGCATGGATTTGATTTGTGAAAGTGGATTACTCTACTGTTATTTTTACCTTTCTCTGGTGCCAAGGGTAAATTCAATATTAAAACCTGTTAAAATATTTTTCTCACTTCCTCATTATCATATTAGGGAGTTTTTTTTCTGAGTGGGGTATAAGTTGCCCCATATTTTATAATTTTGGTTTTGCTTCCTGCATAGACCTCAAGGGAAAAGCCAAGGTATTATTGTTGTCCTGACATCAGAATCATGTTATTAAAATCCTATGTCTTTTTGTAATAGAACTGTCCTGTCTGGCAATATTTTTTGAGTACCTATTAGTAAGAGTGTACCTGGAGGGACACCATGTCATTGCAAACTACAGAGCTAAAGAATTTAGGAAGAGACAACAGTAGAGCGCCGAAGGCAAAAAATGTCAATTTTGCCATTATTTACTTTGAAGCTTTTATGAAGAGACACAGGGATTTCTTTAGAAGTTCTCTAAAGTGGAATTTCTGCTTATCAGAAACTGCTTTAGATTCCTGGAGCTCAGTCCCCTGAGATACTTTACACGTCATTACTCTTTTTGAAGCAGAGTGTATTTCACAACTAAAACTGTCTTTTAAGTATTACACAGCATAGCAATAATAACTAGGTACAAAGAGCTAATCTACCATACAGTTTTTGACACTCAGAGTCCATCCCACACGGCTTCTAACTATGTAAGAGCTCACACATCTTGCCTGGAAAGACCAGCTAGTCAGGTCTGTGAATAAGCATACATACATTAACAAATATATTCTCTCAGAAAGTGAAAGGGGAAAAATAATTCTAAAAAAATTTTAAAAGAAAAGAGAGAGATAGAGAATGGAGAGCAACAGTTTTCTCATATTTTAATACAAACAGGACTGCTATCTGCTACTGGTAAAATTATGGCCAGCTGACTAGATCCTAGTCCTGAAAATTAAGCTGGTGTTTGCTGGTGAATCTAATATGTTGTGCCATTAGACATGTAATGAGTATTTAGTAGATTGTATCACATTTAAAACAGTTTAGATAGCCCCTGGCAGGCCTATACCATGTTTTAAGGATGGGTGAGAATGCACACAGTTCTCCATGGACCTCTGGCAAGTGAATCCCCTGAAAACATAGTAGGACTGGCAAACATTATTCCCCATAGCAGGAAGCCTTTCCTGGGACGTTCTGATACCCTGCACATTGAAGCCAGAGTGTATCGGCACTGATGGAGTGGGCACATCCAAAGGCCAGAACTGTGAATTCCACAGCTTGCAGCAATATGCAACAAATGAAAAATAGGCAGATATCCACCTTCCAGCTTTGAACACCTGCAGGTAAAGCTGTAAAAAATTGATTTCTAGGTTTTAACTTCTTTTTGCCCTTGTCTAATCAGCTGCAGTAAATCAGTTGTGCCCTCTAGAATCCATTACAGGATAAGACAAGCTCTGACTTGAATAAAAAAGTCAACAAAATAGATCTTAAATGAAACACTTATCAAAATAGTTTGCTTTGTTTCATGGATGATGACATAAACTCTACTTTAGGGACTTGTATGTAATTATGAAATGTCTGTCTTATAAAATATGGAATTTTCTCAGTAGATTTTCTAGGATTATGTTTATACCATTTTAGTTGAAACTGCATGGTAATTGTTGATGGAAGTGCACAGAATATAATGTCTGTAGCTTGTCAGCATTCCTCACTTTCAGTATCAAATTACAGAAATTTCTTGGCTAGTTTATATTAGATATCTGGTTTGTGCTTAGTTAAAAAATAATCTTTTTCAACTATACGAAATATTGTTTTGATCTGATTTATTATACTTTTAGATTATGAGAAAAGTACATTTAAAGACACATCCCCTGTGTTTCATCTGGGTGTCTTCTTGTATAATTTATAAATGCAACATGTCTAACCTTGATAAGAGTGTATGTAGCGAGACTGGTTTTGCTGCCTTAATCCAAGATTTCCATTTCTATGGATTACTCAAATAAACATCTCTAACTCTCCATGTGTCACATTTTTCTCCATTCAAGTAAGACATGTCAGAGTTGTTACCTTGAACTTTCTGTGCAGTAACAAGGATAGCTGTGGACCCCACACATTTGTCACCATGAAATGCCTTCTTTCCAGTCACCTATGTCTAAACATCTGAGCTGTGAGTGCAGAGAACCAGGCAACTGAAAATGTAATCATGACTAGGTGCCAGAGCACAGCAGAGGACCAGGATCTCTCCAGGCCCAGGGAGAGAAGGGAACCCATCTCTCACAGGACAGGAACCTCACAGCAATCAAATTCAGCACCTCAGGGAGAGAGCAGAGTGGGTGCTCAGTGCAGAAGGGCTGAAGGTAAGAGCAACCCCAAGCCCAAGGCAACTCACAAATCTCTGAGGATAGGACAAGTCCAAGATCAAGCCAGGAAATTACCCTACAGGGCAGCATATGAGCAGGTGTGGCTGGACAGCTGCTGTTCTTGAATGCCGCCCCTGTGCCCATGGGAGAATGTGGCAGTCTGTCACATGGGTGACAGTCCCGCATGATGTTGGGCAGAGCTGCAGAGGTCAACCAGTACCTCACCAGAATATGGCCAAGAAGGGATTTTTGGGTGACATAGCTACCCTCTTTGTGGCCTTCTTGCTGGCTTCTTGGTGGTTTGACTTGCTCAGTTTGTCAATGTTTGTTTCATTGTGTGTCCAAAACTGGAGGCAGGAGTACCCTAGATATGATCTAACGAGAGGTGCATGAGGCAGGATAATCACTTCCCTTAACCTGTGCTCATGTTATTACAGACTGGGATGCCATTGGCCTTCTTTGCTACAGGGCACAGAGCTGAATCACTCAAATTGCTGTACACCAGGACCTTCATCTTCCTTCCAGCAGAGCTGCTCTCCAGTTTGTTTGTTTGTTTGTTTGTTTGTTTGTTGTTGCATCCATAACATCCTACTCTAGGTACAAAAGTATTGTAGAGGAGGGTGTTCAAAGCCTTACAAGGATCACAACATAGTCAGTGAATAAATATGGAAGTGCAAAGGTAAAAAGTAGCTAAGAAATATAAAGGTTAAGGCAAATTAGAGTTAATCACTTTGTTACGCAGACTTTATGTTGTGTTTGCCTATTAGTAGATGTTTTGAGAAGCACAAACTTAATAGTTCATAGAGTCAAAGAATCACAGAATCATAGAATGGTTTGCATTGGAAGAGGTCATGTTATGCAACATCCTGAAGTAAGCAGCAACATCAAAAAAATCAGGTTGCTCAGAGCAACACCCAGCTTGATCTTCAGTAATTCCAGGAATGCATAATCTACAGCTTTTTTAAGGAACATGTTCCAGTGTTTCACCACCACCATCATAAAAATATTCTTCCTTATCTAGCCTGAATGTACTCTCTTATAGTTAAAATAATTATCTAATTAATAGCTGGCATTGTTATTACTACAAGCCCTGTTAAAAACTCCCTCCCTGTTTTTCTCATACAGCCCATTGAAGTATTGAAATGCCACATAATGGTCTCCCCCAGTCTTCTCCTCTCCAGCCTGAACAATTCCAACTCTGATAATTTTTGTGGCTTCCTCTGCACTCTCTCCAGCAGCTCCATGTCCTCCCAGTGCTGGGACCCCAGGGCTGGAGGCAGCTCTGCAGGTGGGGTCTCAGCAGAGCGGGGCACAGGGGCAGAATCCCCTCCCTGCCCTGCTGCCCACGGGGCTCTGGCTGCAGCCCAGGACACACTTGGCTCTCTGGGCTGGCACTGCCCATGGCTGGGGCATGTCCAGCTCTCACCCCCAGCACCCCCAAGTCCCTCTGGGCAGGGCTGCTCTCAATCTGTCCATCCCCAGCCTGGGCTGGCACCGGGGGCTGCCCTGACCCAGGTGCAGCACCAGCACTTGGCCTTGTTCAACCTCCTGAGATTCCCATGGGGCATTGCTCGAGCTTGTCCAGGGCCCTCTGGATGGCATCCTGTCCCTCAGGAGTGTCAGCTGCACCACCCAGCTTGGGGTCATCTCCAGATTTGCTGAGGGTGCACTCAATCCCATTGCTCATGCCACTGATGAGGGTATTAAAAAGTATCGGCCCCAGCACTGGCTCCATGTCTTGGTATGTATTTGATATGTACTTGATGAGTACCTGATGTGTTGACTGTAATGAGCTTATTTAAAGATAAAGATATGCAATGAAATAAAATTCATCTGAGTTCATTAAGTCTTTCTCTTCCCTGCAATTCTGGTTTTCATGAAGCACAAAAGTTACTTTCTGACTTTGACTTTTAGCAGTAAATGCTGCATCTTTTCTACTTTAAAAAAACAGTAGCAGTATTTAAAAATGCTTCTCACATTCATCTTCAGGTGCCATGTGAATAGACCAGTTTCAAATCTGCATATGGACAGCTGTCACATTTTTGCACTACAGAGAATCTGGTGTAACTTTGATGTAAGCTATGGAATCATATCCATCCTTAAGTCTAAATTCACTTGATAGCTTTGAGATGTAGCTGTAGTCAAATTCAGAAATAAATAATTTCTTCCTTTCATTGCTTGGCACAAATAAGCTTCTGAAGATAATGGATGTTGAGTCTCACCACTGGGCCAGCTGGAGAGTTCATTCCATATTGTGAAAGCCTGTAGCATTTCTTCAGAAGGCCTCCAAGGTTTGTGGCAAATTCAGGTGGGGTTTATGTTAATTTTGTTACACTATTTCTGGAAGAAACTCATAGACAGCTGAAATTAAAAATGATTATGTGATGAACTGGATTAATAAAAAAAACAGACTCATAAGTGTTTGTCCTAACTGTAACTTGACAAACTGAGATTGAGTATAAATTTAATGAGCAACAAGACTGTGAAATTGTAAAGTGGTCGCCAACGTCGGCAACTATCAAATTCCAATTGTTCAACTCCAAAACTGCTTCTTTTTATTTAATTGGTAGCCATTCTTCTAATTTTCACATAAAATCACCTGCACTTTTAATGAGAAGAAGAAAGGTGAAATTTAGCTTAGAATCCACCTCTTATTTCAGAAAGATAAATGTTCCACATTCCACCTGTGTATTAAATTTTTAAACTTTCTTCTCAGGCTCCTGGGTGATAGCTATGAATTCTGCCATAAATCTCTTATTAAGACTGCATAAATCATGCAATACCTTTAAAAATACTTTTAAGATTGGAATGCCAGCTAAAATAATCTCCAAAATTTATAGAGCACTGAAAGGAGCAATGCTATAAAACCGAGCAGTCTTCTGTTCCTGACTTACAGTTAGAGCAATACAGTCCAGATCCGTGTGTGAAGTCATTTCTGATAAGCCACAAAAGTTGCTTTCAAAGCTATTAGATCCAAAGAATGCTAGACTCTTTGGATATGCTTATCCTGGCATATAGTATATTTCCTGGCATATTTTTGTATATTGTTTAACATTGCCTAGAATTATCCTTGGGCATGATTTGGGAGTCAGAATTCATCTGGCCGCTCCACCTCTGACAGGTATGCTTGCAGCTCCTCTCTTGAAGACCTGTCTAGAGACTTGACTAGAAGAGCTGCAGTCTTTGTGCAAGTTGGCCTCCATTATCACAAATATTTTCTTGATGCCTTTAATTTACTGGTGCTTCTGAGCATACTTGACAGGACCTGCTGTCCTGTGGGTCGTAGTCCCTATGGCCAACCCTAACAGCAGGACATAAATGTTCTTTTCTCATGGCCACATACTGGGATTGTTGAAAGGTGTCGTAGCACTGAGAGTACCTTGCTAAGGGCACATTTAAATTTCCTTTGTGCAACCAGGTTAACCAGGGTCGTTTTAACAGAGTAGGATCCAACTCAAGACATTTCAGTGTGTTGCACCTGGGGAATGAAGCCTGAAGTTATGAATTACTTAGTCCTTCATTGTGTATGTCTCATTTTAAACAAAAACTGTTTACCTACACATGGCAGAAATGATTCAGGGAGAGGAGACTCGAGGAGAGGAGACTCGAGGAGACTCGAGGAGAGGAGACTCGAGGAGAGGAGACTCGA
>VYXF01006343.1:23852-38917 GCA_013397295.1 Polioptila caerulea | reverse complement strand
GAAATAGTGTCACAAATCCTTTAGTGACAGTAAGGCAAAATTATTGTGCTATATTGTAAAAATTTTACCCTTGAACTGTATCTTACCCTAAATGTTGCACTACAGCCATAAGTACATTAGAGATGAAATGTTCATTTTAGAAGCTCTGACAACTTTCCATTCCACACTCATTTTACCCCTTTTATTTCTGCAGAAAAGAAGAACCCAACTTGTTTCTCACACAGGTAAGTCTAGTAAAGAATATTACATTCTGATTAAAATCTGCTATGGAAGGATAATATTTTAAGTGAAATCGGAAAGGTAAGGAACAGAAAAGAATTTCTAAGTGTCAATTATATGAGTAAATTTTCTGCTGTAATTTATTTTTTGTTTGGCTGTGCATATTGATGGCATAACATACCCAGAGCTGTACTGTTGTGTTTTGCTGACGCAACTTTTCTACCCACTGATATATCAACACACTATCATTCTATGGAATCTTTTTGCTGCCTAATTTTCAACTGTGTTGAAATTTTTATTTTTGTTTTAGCTTTAGTTTGCTTTTTTTCAAGCTTGATATTTCTACTAAATTTCTACTGAGTTTTTTTGCTTGCCTTCTAATTGTAATGCTGCTTCATCACCTTACTATAACTAAGTATTTTATGGTAGCTAGAGGGTTTTGAGATTTCATGTCACCCATGGGCTTCATGGACTCTTCTTTATTTTGTTTTGTTTTGTTTTGTTTTGTTTTTTGTTTTTAAAGAAAAGTACTTCCAAACCATAGTTAACAGAACATATCCCGGTTTTGTAGTTGTGTGTTTGCAAAATTTGGATTTCTCTGATTGGTATATTCAGGACAGTATACCTTGTGTTACACTTCAGAAATCAAATTATAAAATTTTTTCTTGGCTATCATCTGTGATCTGACAAGTTTAGAGAGCTGCTGTTGTTGACCTCCGTGGGGGGGATGCACGCTAATGCCACTGGAATAAATATAGATTCTGTGTGCTGTTTCCCAGAGCCATCATTTGAATGAGACATGTATCTTGTTACAGCTTTGTAAGCATTAAGAATATCCGGAAGAAAAGTTGCTGTGAAACCTGTTATGTAAGATCTGCTTCACCAGTTTACAGAGCTTATTCTTGTAACCCGCTGTATGAGAACCTCCCATAGAGGAATTCTGACCCTCTCTGTTTGTTTTGACCTGCCACTCAGACTTTCTGGAGTGACAGTAAATGCTGACTGTTTTGCTTATTTGGTTCTTGTTCCCTCTCTTAAGGCCACTGCTTTGTCAGTGGGCTGACTAATGCAGACTCTACAGCCTGAGACTCAACAACTTAGACTTTTTCTGTTCGTGGTAGCTCTTTACTGGTTGCTAAACAGGGCTGGGACACCAGCTCATCAAGGCTTATAAATCTGGGATGTATTTAAATATTCCTAGTATAAGTGTACTTGCAAGAGTTACTTTTGATTAAAAATGTACAAAATGTGTTAAAATTTGGATCAGTGCTTTGTAAATTGCCTATTTCTGAAACATGTGAATTCTTGGGTTTTGAGGAAACACATTGTTTCGGCAAAAGAAGGATCTCTTATTATTTATAAAAGCATTAAAGTGGATGTGAAAGGAAGTTGGAAATGCTCCATTTATCATTGGAATTTAGGCAAGCGATTTAATTTCTAATACTCCAGTCTTTTGTCTTGAAGCCTGTCCCACCTCTCATCACAGCAGTATTTTTATTTGTCAAAGAAGCTTGATAATGAAATTACCAACAGTTATGTGAGATGTAGGTGTAAGAGAGATATTGACATAAGAGAGATATCTTTTTACATGTTCCATTCATTGTTTTCCATATATCAGAACTATTACAGTAAGTATAGCAGGTACTGCTAATGAAGCTTGTGACCTAAAACCAGCAGCCATTTGCTTGACATTATATTACATATCAGAGTTTCCCCTCAGGTCTCTTGAACCTCCTTTTTCCCTTTGCCCAGAGTGAAAATTCAGATCTGAATAGTTGTTACAGAACTAGATTTAAAAAGGATTTTGCTTTTCATTACACTTAAGTGACCAAGAGAGATTTCTGAAGTACTCAGGAATGCTGAAATTCCTCTGCCTGGCAACTTCTTGAAGCTTCTTAGCAAACACCTGCCAGGGGCTGAATTTTCTGTCTACCTCTCTAAAACATTCAAATTTACCTGGGGCAGAGGATTTCTAAGATTCATTGGAAATCTAAAACCCATTGTCAGGGCAATAAAGATAAAGTATGAGAACTTCCTGCTCTATTTTGGTAATTGGTGTGGTGCCTGGAGCACAAAATGACAATATGCTATATATTGTAACACGGTGTCTTCTTAGACACATCTGTTTGCACTTGGCTGGGATGATGAGTTCAGACAATTCATTGTTTGGTTCCACAGAGAATCTTTCTTCTCTCAAACTTTACGATTATGGCTAGTCTTATGCCTGTCTCATTCTAACCTTGCTTCTGGAAAGATGCCCAGTGATTCAGGTAAAGTTAATACACTGTCCTACATTAGGAATACTGCTTGATATCTTTAAAAAATGGAACATTTATCCAGCAAAGTGTGACAGACTTACTTAACTTGTCCATTATCTATATTTCCATGACATAAAATCTTACAGTCTTAACCTCTGTAATTTTTTTCTTCATGGGCCACAGTCATATTTGATGCTTCACTAGAGTCCTATCAATGTGAGAAAAACATAAAAATAGAAGAGAACTAAACCCAGCAATCACTGGATGCCTCCCACAGAAGTGTTCATTATATGTGCTAAGTAACTACTCATGTGCATGAACTCCAAGTAGTTTTAAAGGGGATAAATTGAATCCCCATTCCGTAGTGTTGTTTTTAAATTTTTTCTGACTTTTTAACCTTTAAACTCATATGCAAATAGAAAGGAATCTTGAAAGACTTAAATGCATAAATTAAACCACACTTCATCCAGATCAGTCTTGATTTACTTTATAGCTTGTCAATACTCTTCCATTGTAAAATTAAGTTGTGTACAAAAGTACAAGACAACTGCAGAGGTACTTTTACCTAAAAAACTAGTATTTTAAACTTTTTTGCCCTTCCTTTTCCTTTCATATGAATGAGAAATTATCAAATATTAAGATTACTCAGTACTGTCTGGGAAAAGTGACATCTCAGGTTTACATTTTTGTGAAAAAACAAACAAACAACAAAAAACAAAACCAACACCCTGGTATTTTGAGGAGGAATTCTAAAAATTTAGGAAAGAAAATTTTTAAAATTTCTTACCTGTCTCTGCTTATTTTGTAGACATCTTGAGAATAGCTCTTCTCCTTTCTAAACAATTATTATAATAATGAGAAAAAGAATATTTATTTCTAAAAACCCAAGTCCCATATGGCTGTGAATCATTAGTCTGTGTTTTATTAAAACTTTTTTGTGAAGCAAAGGTATATGGGCTACTGGGACACTATGAAACATGCAGAGTTTCCTGATTGACTTATTAAGGAAAGATGCTGCAATCAAGGTGATGAAAAACCATCAGACAATCAGAATATTGCCAATAGAACTAGAAAGGTGACTTTCTGAAGGCAAAACCAAACTGTTAGTGTGAATTTTTAATCCAGTTTTTATACTTACAGATGCTGAAAGCAGCCTTTTGATTGTTTAACTATGGGTATTTAAATTTTAAAAGACACTTCTGTAGTTAGGGATAACTTAATCTCAGGTGGGATTAATGTTTTCCAGATAATTCAGTCATCAAATTTTTGGTTTCATTCATATAACAGATATTGGATTGGTACAATTAACTTTTCTTCAGATTCTTTTAACAGCATTCATTTTATTTGACAGTGTTACATTAAAATTCAGCTGTCTCTGGTAGGATCCTACACTTTTAAAAGAAGGTATGAAGCTGACTTGAGAGAAGCAGGAGAAATTCTACCTCAAATCTATTGAATTAGGAGATCAGGAGTAACATTAGACAAACCTATGGTCACTGTCACATCTTAGTGAAAGAAGTTAAGGGAGATAGAGCTCTCTTAAGCTTTCTACATATTAAACATAAAAATTATTCTGGAAAAAAATGACAGTGTATTTATAGCCAAAAGCTCAACTCTTGGAATTCCCAGGCTTTGGATTGTCCACCAATCTCTATTTTCCTATCTCCTGGAATGCACTATAAGCCTGGTTTTAATTAAATGATCACGTGTATACCGCTTTCCACCTGGATTCCTGCTTCCTGTGGTGCACAATACATAGATAATGCTCTTTGAATGAGGAACTATTCATAATTTTGTTTCTTTGTTATTGTTCAGTCTATGGTCCCACGCCACAATTTTAAGTTCTGCTCTGAAGGCAGAATTTTTAATTTCCTCTTGGGCTTTTCCATAGTGCTCATCACTACAGTGTCTGAGTGCTTTACAAATCTTAATGTATTTATCTTCATAGCACTTCTGTGCACTGAAGAGGAGTTATTATTCTAATTCGACAGAGAGAGAACAGAGACAGAATAAATTAGAAAATATCCACTATTTTTGACAGTCAATTTGAGATGCTTATGAGCTGATTTTTCAGATGGTTTAGATACAAGGTAAGTTTTAGTTTTTAGACTAAATGCTGGCTGCCTGTGTTGCAGGTATAGATACCTAATGTTTTCAGACCACAGGAAGGGCTCAGAGTTTCAAGAAAGAGGAATACAGAGGCAGTAACCCTTTGCCAAAAGTTCTGTTTAGGTGATGTAGCTGTGAGAGATCCATGAGAGAATGATGGATACATTTATTGAGGGTGCCATTCCATTTCCCTGAGTTTTCAGATCATCCCTTCTTTTCATCAGGTTTCTGCTACATCTACTGCTGCACATCCTCTAACTTCAGCAAAATTAATGGAAGGATTATACAGCATCCTACTCTGTATAATTCTGATTTGTCCCTAGAGCAAGACTATTCGGAGAGCACTGGATGGGGAACAAATCTTGTGTAAAATAAATTTCCAAATTATAATGCAGAGACGCAAGAGGGATTTATTAAATTTGTGTAGGAAACATCAATAATGCTTTAAGCTATGTTTTTGCATGTGATTTCCTGTGTTTTTTTAAAAAGCCCAAGCAAAAAACCAAAGCTGTGGACTGCATGTCACTGTACAGATACTCACCTGGATCGTGCTGGGTCTTTATGCGGCTCTGAGCTGAGCTGCAGCACAGTGTCTTAAAAAATTGAGTGATAGTAAAGATGATTTGTGAAGGATTTGCTGATAGTCTAGGAACTCTGAGATCTGGGAATTCTAAAGAAGATTGTGTCACTGTGAGTTCATGCCCCTTTTGCAAATTTGATACTTTCTAGTCTTTTCCCTCCAGTTTATGAGAGATCCAGTTTTGTTCCTTTATCCACAATTTGAGTCCTTTCTTCCCCTAGATGCCCCTTTCTCCCCATTTATCACAGTACTTAGTAGCTTAGTTTGCTCTCCTCTGGAGTCCCTAATCAAGCTGCAGGCTCCACAGACCTCAGGCCTCAGAAAAAATGTCTTTCAAAATGCCCTTTGGTGCAGACTTGTCATAGTGCTGTGCCTTAAGTGATACCTGTGTGCTCACAAATCTAATTTTTATACTTTTGTTTAACACATTGCAATTCAAAACACTATTGTTTCTATGCTGTTTCAGCTTAAATCTTATTCCTCATATTGAAAATAAGATGCGAAAAAATAAAGATCCATAGGATTATTGACTGAAAAAATAGTATCTGTCTGTGTCATGAATTCCTTGTGTGTCCTGGATAAATAATGAAAATTTGCTGTCACCTTCCACCCTACCGAAAAAACAGGAGCAGCAGTATTTTCATTCTTGAATCTTCATATTTCTTTGTCCATGTTTAGCCTGGACATGCTTAAGATTATTACTCAGTTTAATTCTACTCTTTTCACAGGGTCAGAGGGTGAAATTCTTTTGCCCTGCAGCAGTGCTATTGTAATAGGATCCTGATCTCAGTTAGGGCCTTTGAACTCTATTACAGTTCCAGCAAATAACAGCAAAGTGGCAGGACTTATTATATAACACATAAAACATACATGGTGCTGTATGAAAGATTAGTTACAACAAAATTGCCTTTCTATCCTGCACAGGAAAAAGATGAAATTGTTCATCTCAAAGCCTGTTTGATAAGACAGTCATGATATAAGTGGATTTTAAGAATTTATAACATTTATTCTAGAAGGAGAATATTGTCTTTATTTGAGAAGGAGTGCGTATCTGATATTGCCTCTGACTACGTCATGGTGTTATCTACAGCAGCAGACATATGAAAAAATAAGACTGCTGAAGAACACAAAAATTAAAAGCTTGTTCAAAGAAGGCAAATTGCTTAGGGGGAAAAAAGAAAAGAGAAGAAGGTACAGAGGAAAAATTAATCTTTTGGAATAATGTAAATAAGACTTAGGGATAAAAGAAGGACATAGTAATTAATGCAAGTCTGTGCATATGTACATATGTATTCTGTCACTGTGTCTTGCAGGCATTTATTACTGATAGATATTATTACCAAGTTCTTAAATAAAATTCACTGAGAAATCCCATAGCCACCACTGTAGTACAAATTCATTACAGTTTCAACGTATAAATTATTTTGCTCTGCATTGGGGGACATAATCACTGCAGCACAAAGGTAAAACACTATAAATCATTTGGAAGAGGAGAGGACAGGAAGACATGTCAGAGAATTAATGCATGTAGTTAAAAGAGGCACCCAGGAATGTTTCATTTTCACTACTTTTTCAGTGACTTTTTTGTTATATTTTGCTGTAGGGTGGGGAGATGATTACACCAACCCACACATAGTAAGAATCAATCTATAGAAGATACTTCTTAGTAACCCCACAGGCTGCAGTAATTCTATCTTATCCTCCTTGGTTATGTGGAGGTATTTCATTTCAGCGGTTAAACTCAATAATCCTATTACTGTAACAAAGTAGGATGCAAGATTCCCCCAAAGAACAAAAAAGACAAAACCAAATTAAATAGATTTTGAGACATTAAAACAGCCTTTAAAAATCTGCTTTATTTGATGCTTAGATTTGTGCAGAGATTTTTGTTATTAAATAAGCAAGTGAATAATCATTAAATGAGTTGCAGTTGTTCTAGCATGAAGGACACTTGATGGGATCTTGTCATGGTTCTGCTCGATAGAAGGATCAGGCAATTGCAATTAGGGGAGTCTATGAGGGAGTTTTGTATCTGCAGCATCCTGCACAAAGGCTGTGATCAAGCATCTCATTAAAAGCTCAGTAGAGATTTTGGTGTGGCTGAGAGCAAATTGATTAAAGTTCAGTCTGGATAGTAGTATTAAGATGACAGCAGGGAAAGCTACCAGAGGATATGGAAAAGATGTGAGCCCTTTTGCTGAGCATGTGCATCCTTCAGCTACCACTTCATCTGACTTATGAGCCAGAGGGCACCTGACTGGATTTCCTACAGCCTTTACATCATGGTGTATCTGCATGGATCTGGGTGGCATTTTATTTATTTTTATCTCTAGGTCAGGGCATGATATTACAGTGAACTCTTGAGCTTTGAAGCTGATGAAGAATTAAGCTGCTTATTTCTAGAGCACAGCATCATACTATGAACACTTTTTGCAAGGTTTGTGTGCTCAGCCTCTGCTGGCTCCAGATAGAGCAGGTGTGGTGATTTAAGCTGGTATTACAGAGCACTGAAGCTTTGGTAGAACAGGGTCTAACATCTATAAAATAAAAGAAAAATTTCTAGAAAAAGAAGTAGGGAGTTTGGAAGGCACTCTTGCCGCACAACCTGTGGACCATTCAGCTATAAAAATAGGAATAATGCTATTCACTGTGGCACTTGTCGCACTAAGTGGAAGGCTCTATGCAATTTCTGGGTTGGATTTTCTCTATAAACACAGGGCTGATCATAACAATATTTTCTATGGAGCTACTTGCTTATGTCATTCAGGGAGCTCTCCCTTATCACCATCATCTGAACAAGATCTGGTTTGACTGAGCATTCAACAGAATCCCATGGTCAGATAATATGGCACTTTACACTGTATTGATAGAATGTCAGACTGTTCCCACTCAGTGATATTGAGACTCAGATAAGGGAAACAATGTGCAAATATCCTGAAATATTGTTTTAAAAAGCCAGTGCATTTGATGGTGTATTTAATAACTGGTGCTTTTAGTTCTGGAGTTGATATACTCAAATCTTTCCTTATCCAAATACTAGTATACTAGGAATCAAAGTGAACAGTATTAAGGAATAAATCAGGCTGGAAATGTATATTTTTTCCTCCGTGAGCTTCCATTGAAATCAGTTCCTTGATAAGCCTCCCTGCTTAGCTTCAGGAATGTCAGAACCTGTATGAGAACCTATTTGATAAAAAGGACTGCAGGAATGCTCTCTTAGCAACATTCACTAATAATTTGTTCTTTTCCATGTTCCACTAATTAAGCATTAATAAAAATCTCTGTTTTGTTAGATTTTTTAAAAAATACCTTATTTCTAAATGTTAATGACAACTTTTTAAATTGTCATTAAGAATAAGGATTTAAAATGTCCGTCAAACTATTAGAAACAATAGAATTTCCATAGAAAAAAAGACCTATACAGTTTCATTTCAAACTAAGAGGAAAGAAGGAAAGTTCACTGCACTAGTAAAGTAGAGAGAGCTGACTGCTGAGTTTGTGCCTTTTCTTTCCAATAGCTGAAGCAGGTACCTCAATCTTTACTTGACCATCCTGAAAGCACAGCAAAAAGGGGCATCAGTTTGCACAGCAGCCTCTGGATTCTGCTTTGGAGGCTTCTGAACTTTCTAGGGATTGGGTCCATAATCACTGCAGAAAACCCACGAATCTCCGAGAAACCTGATGGTTCCTGCTGCCGCTGGGTGAGGGTGAGGTGAAGATTGGGAGCTCATGATCCTGACTTTAACAGGAAGCTTCCTGCCCCACCTTAGGGCTTACAGCCACAGCACAGGCTCCACCCTGAAAGTGGAAGAGGAGCCAAAAGGAGCCAGGTAAATCTTCAAGTGAAGTGTTTTGGCCACCTGGCCCCAAACAGTGCAGGGATGACCAGGAAAAAGTGATTGTAATGGTCAGCTCTGTTGTAAGGACTGAGATACTGAATGCCTTTCTTGTCACTGTCTTTACTAGCGATGTCAGTCAGAAAGGAAGGAGCAAATAAAATAAGGAAGATCCTATTCTTTTGATTTGGCCAGTGAATATGTATAGCAAAATGGAATTCTGTCAGTCAATGGGCTGTGGTGGGATGGACCCATGAGTGCTGAGGGCACTGATGTCACGGCAAGGCCACACTCAATGGTCTTAGGTCAATCATGGTGACTGGGTGAAGAGGAGCTGGGGATCCCAGTGGGCAACCAAGTGTTGAATATACACCAGCAATGTGCCTGTGCAGCAAAGAAGTCCAATGGTATCCTGCATTATGGACACGTTAGGAGCATTGCCAGCAGGCCGAGGGAGACAATCCTCTCTACTCAGCTCTGGGGAAGCCACCCCTGAGAGTGTTGTGTCCAGTGCTGGCTCCCCAGTACTAGACAGACATGGACATACTGGGAGAGCCCCCTGAAGGGTCACAAGTATGTTGGACTGGAGCACCCCTTCCAGGAAGAAGGGCTGAGAAAGCTGGGACTGTTCTTGCTGGGCAAGAGGAGGTTTAGGGGAATCTCATCGGCAGGGAGGAAATAAAGAGGACAGAACCAGATTCTTTCCAGTGGTGCCCAGTGCCAGTAGCAGAGGCAAAGGGCTCAGACAGTGAGGGTGACCAAGCACTGGCACAGGTTGCTGAGGGATGTGGTGGAGTCTCCCTCCTTGGAGGAACACAAAGTCCATCTGGATATGGTCCTGGATAATCAGCTCTAGGTGGCCCTGCTTGAACAGGGGGAGTTGGATCAGTTGACATCCAAAGATCCTGCCCAAACTCAGCCATTTTATGGTATGATGAGGAATAAATGACATTGCATTTTCTGTTTACTTTTTATAACTTATAATTATTTTATAATCCATTAAGGTGCGTAATGTATATATTAAGTACTGTTACAGTTTTTACTTACACTTTATGTTACTTTACTTACTTATAGTTTTTACAAGACACATTTTTGTCTATTTCTTGGACCAGAGACTAATGCATGATACTGGGTGCTACAAAATAATGTCTGATACAGAATGCTTTTTCTTCATCTTGGATAAAGTTCAAAACTTTATTCTTTAGAAAACTTTTTCAGTTCTAAATGTGAACATTAGCAGCAGATAATTTAGGGGTAAAAAAAATAAGTGAACTCAGCAGTCACATTTTATGCTAGGTGGATAGGACTGGTTAAACAAGACAATATGAAATGGTTCAGCTAGATGCGAGGGGAAATTGCTGTGATATGGCTATAAAGCTCAGGAAAGGAGCACTTTTGTAGGAATTCATTGGGGGAATGTTAGGACATTTCAGTACAGGGGAAAAAGGTTTGCAGATTGATGTATGTCTCTTTGAGTTCACAGAGGATGAGCCTGGAGTGACTGATGGGCTAATATTGATTATTGAAACTGGCTACATTTCATATTTACTGCAAACAGTGACATTTCTAATGCAATATGGCCAGTCCGGCAGTTTTCCATCCTTCAGGAAAGAAACTAAAAAAAACTTCTGAATGAAGAAGGAATACTTTGTTCTAGTATATAATGTTCTCACACAGATTTTATTTTCCCTTTAAGATTCTGCGTTCTGACCATCTGGCTGCCTCACACTTCCTTTGTATCTGTTATTGAAGCAAATAAAATAGACTGTTGAAAAGACTAATACTATTTAGTGCATTATTGAATCTCAAAGACTTTGATACTCAAATTTTTCACTATTCTGATAAACTTTGTTGAAAAGAAACAAAGGATGGAAGTTATTGCATGTGAATTTATCAATGTTCTTTACTATGAGTGGAATTTCCAAAATTTCACAGATGACAACCTGAGTATCCAAATCTCTTTTAAAAAAAATTTCTCACACCAAAACCAGATTGCCAAAATTATGCTGAAAAATTTTTAAGCACCCCTTCTGTTTTTTTCTGTGACTAGTTACCTAAAGATAGAAATATGCACTAGTATGTTCCCAAATCTATAATCACATGTCTGTTAATAAAACATGTTGGACTGACTCATTTATGAGATGAAAAGATGTTGTCACAATCTATTTAGAAAATGCTGATTGTCCAGAAAGAAATAGGTTATGGTCTGTATGTCACATATGCTTCAAATTATTTACAGCCTGGAAGCAAAGTTATCTTTAATGTGTATGGATTATTTTCTAACAGGTAAAGCACAGAGCAGCATCTTTCATATATCGTATAAGTGCCACGTATCACTAAATGTCACTGAAGTGCTGGGTGAGCTGCTCATAGCAAACAGTATACAACATGCAGGGTGGAAAAAAACACATTATTTACCACTCTGAATGACATGAAATTTATGGAGCTCTTCTACCAGTACTACAACATCTTTGAAAACTGAAAATCCTAAAGAATAAATTCTTGAACAAGATTCAAGATGACAGGAGAGTATTCTATATAATTCACTATTTTTTAATGCTCCAAGTTTATTTGTGATGAACTATGAGTTTAGAACGGGATGATGGCTTATTATATCTGATTACCTGTGTGTGAAAGCAGAACTCAGTCTCACAAGATACATGTGAGACTTTACAAATGGATTTTTAAATCTTCGTACTTGCCATACTAAGCCATTTAAGCCCAAAAATGTATCCTTCCAAATGTCAGGTGACCTGCAGTCTAATACAAGAGAAATGTAAGTTCAATAATTTTGTCAGTTGCTGACACCAGCATGTGCAGGGTACCTAACATTGATTTCTTTGCATTCTGCTCATAAAGCTCAGCTTTTTCAGTGCTAACAAGCTCGTTGCCCACCACCTCAGATCTCTCTGGATCCATTGTCACAAATCTTGCAGGGCTGGTGGCTGCTTGATCCCACTATTTGCACACCAAACATAGTCACAACCTAAAAAGAGATGCAAACTTTAAGCACAGCAAAAAAGAAGAGTAAAAACTGCTGAAATTTCCTATACATTAAGTTTGTGGTGAAATATATTATATCTGCTTGATAGGTAGATGCATGTCTGAGTCTCCCTCAGAAAGAAGAGACACCCAATGCTGTCAAAGACCAGGGAGTTTCCAGCAGGCTTTCAGAGATAATGGTCCTAATGAGGGAAGAGTAGGATTATATCTCCAGGTTTTATGCCCAATTCTTACTCACTTGCATCCATGATAATTGGTTTATGAAAGTAATAATTAAAAGTGTATTGTAAATTGCAATTACAATAATTTAATTGCAATTTAACTTTAGGAGTAACTTGAATTAATCTTTCTTACAGGGTTGCTAACCTGAAAGTTAGTAAAGCATAGAATCACTGTCCCATGGGAACTGACTGTCATGTCTTTAAATAGAGAAAATCTCTTACATAAATGGCACTTAGACTCCATGGTTTATGCTGTCCATCTTTCTGAAAAGTTACCCACACAGGCATCTTGCTCACCTAGGGCCTGTGAATTATTCTCCAAGCTGCTTTTATGCTGGTTTAACATTTAATAGGAGCTATCATGCTTGAACATTTAAAGCATCTTCTTATTCAATCACATTCAAATGACAAAACTTTTCTTATTAATTATTATAGCAGTATGAAAGCAGGATGGAGATACTGGGATTTCAATCTGGTTTAGTCAAAGAGATAGAATTGGGAAAATCAATTGTGAATGTGATTTAAAGAAAAATAAAATTTCTGCCATTTGAGCAATTGTAACCTCTAGGTCAAGATTTGGCATTCATCAACCAGCAGAAATTGTTAAGTCTGTCTTAAACTTGCAGTCCAATGCTAGCTTGTACTAAATACTTCACTTGTTAGTTATTATATGTAGCAATTGTAAAAGAAAATGGTTGAGCTTTAGAAAGCCATTTCAAATAGACATCCTTTGCACACAGATACTTTTCTCACACCTGGTAAATTACTCGGATGGATCCCTTCTATACTAAGTTTGGCTTAGCGAGAGGAGCTGGCTACAAAAGCATTGCTATGTCCTTTGTACCTGCTTGGAAGACAGTGTCACCACCTACCCCTTCGTATCAGTAAATAAAAATAAAGAATGGCTTAATTTCAGGCCAGTTAGCATACTGCATTCAAATGATGGAATGTGGAAGCAACCCACAAGTTTAAGGACAGAACAGCCAGTGAGTCTGTTCACAACCTTACATCTTTACAAGAGTTTGCAAGCATTTGCATGTTCTTTCTCTTTCTAAGAACATTTTAATCCAGGTGTATCTCTATTTCTACACATAAACAGCAAAAATAGACAGGAGCAATTTTCATTTAAGCGTCAAGATCTAAGTATACAGCTGAGATATGAAGCTGGTTATAAACAGCTAGTAAATGTTCTTTCTAATTCCGTGAAAGATTCCCTGGATTACTCTAAAGAGATCTAAAAGCAATACTTCCACTGGCCTAGGAAACTTGTAGTCCCTAGCTTTTTCAAGGCTTGCTCTAGCATAGGCCTAAGGAGAGGAAAGCTTCCCTAAAACGCTGAGTTATTAACTGTCATAAATCATTATGCCTAGGTGTCCTACTTTCCTCAAGATCTTTGACAGATGAGCTCTGGAAAACCTTGTTGCAGTGCTTCAAAACATTCTTTTCCCTGGTATCTAACTGATCTTGTTCTGAAGATTATGCCCAGCAGCTGAGTTGGAAAACAGAAGGAAGTTTCTGAGCTTCAGTTGCTCTGTAAGCCAAACCTTTAATGTAAAATGTGGTTGACAAAGGTGAGCTGTATTATAGTCCTGATCTGTATACAGCTGACTGTAAAGCATGTGACCTTGCCATATATAGGTGATTTCTACCAGAATTTTGGTGAGAAGCTTCTACAAGTTGGTAGAATCATAGATGTCCACAGCTGTTTGATCATGTGTTTCAGAGTTCCTGGTCTATTTTCTGTCTCAGGAATGCTCAGTTTATCACACACAACAGAAATATCTTTGTAGTGCATTTTCCACAATCAACAAAGCTCTTTAATATTGAAATTAAAGACAACTGATACATTGGCTGATCATTTCAACTGAGGGATCAATAAGTTTAGTGACTGAGCTGCTCTTTTGTTTAGAGTAGAGATTAAATACTAGAAAGCATAGATAAAACAAGAAGAATCACTTCTCAGTAATTTTTATTCTAGGAAAATATGCTTATCAGAAAAATATCACTTTTCTACTTTTTGACATATACTCCAAGTTACAAGAAGAGTCTTTAATGCCTGTTCTAATCCAAGGATTCAATCCCTTCAATTCATCAAAAAACATCAGAGCAGGGGCACAGAGAGCACTACATGTGGAGGCTCCTTTTGAAAGGATGAAGAGCAAATGAAGATGCTGAGCTGTTTTCACAAGAGATTTATGAACTTCTCTAATACCAAGCCACAAAACTGAGAACACAGGCATAACAAGCAGCATGGATTTGCCTCTTTACACTAAATGTATTCATTTCTTGGACCCAAGACAGAGGGATCAGGCCATTCCTAAAAAGGACTGAGAAAAGTTAGCTGGAAGGGATTAAGCAATATTTTCTGGCTGCCTCTTCATTTCGTCTCAGAAAAGAAAGAGGGCTAAAGATGAAGGACAGTGGCCACCTGTGATTGCTTAAATTTACTGCACAATTTTTATTTGAAGAATGAAATGGAGGAAGGGCCCAGATACATTCTGGGGATTTGATAAATTCATTTGGAATCATATACACAGAAATTTAAAGACCTCTGAGAGAACACGTTCCTCTGTCAAATTAGATGTTGAGCATGTCATGGTCTCCCTATGCATCATGTATCACGAGAAAGGTTACACTGGCAACACACTAGGACTTCAAGAAAAAAAATTTAGAAATCCACCATAATGTTGAAAGCCGGGAGAGCTGTTGATATGGTGATGGCAAAGAGGCAAGAAGGGCCTTTGGAGGGGCTCCAGAGAGATGTTTATTCCAGCTACGCGCGTAGATTGTCCAGGGTCAAAGGCGAGCCTCATGAGAAGGGTCCGGGTTCAAGTAGAGG
>VYXF01006343.1:7194-23797 GCA_013397295.1 Polioptila caerulea | reverse complement strand
AAACAGGGTGTCCTGTGAGAGAAGCCTCTTCCTTCTGTCCAAACCAGGGAATGCCTTTCAGGGTCCACAGACCTTCACACCATACCACAGATTTTTTTTCAGTATCTGTCACTTTCTGTGGCTGCTGAATCTTTGGAGACCATGGAAACTCTAAAAATGAGGTCATTTGTGAATGGTCATTGAATTAAAGGCTTTCATCAGAGTGACGAATTCAAGAAAAATTCAAAAGCAGAGTGGCTTTTTCTTCTAGTCAATCCTTTCAATCTGCTCACCATTCCGATCCTTTATAAACATCCATGGTCTAGGAGACGTGCATCACTCATAAATATATTCCTAGTTTGGAATCCAATAATTTCCAAATTGGATTGCTATTTGGTCAAATTATTAACCATACCTTCTTGTCTTTGACCTTTGACAAGCCTAGCTGTTCAGTCTCAATCATTACAGGCAAACAAGCTTCCTTTCAAGTCATGAAAAGCTTCTACCATTACCAATTTACTTCTCCTACTTCTTTTTTTTTTCATCCCAGTCACAGCTCAGTCAGCCTGAAGTTGGAAGGAAAGTTCTTACCACTCCCCCTGGAGAAGAGTGTTACAGTATAGGTCTAGGACAATTGGTCTCTTGGTATATTACTTTCTTTTTCTCTCTGATAAAAGAGAGGAAAACCTTCAGAATATGCAGCGGAGTTTAATGAGTTTGGCAAAATAAAGCCAGTACTGTTCTTCAGGGAGTATTCACTTTCAAAAAATGTTACTGTATGTTTATATTTTCCACTATCTTTTACCATTGCAGATGAGATCCGGAGCTAGAGGATTTCAGTCTGACTGAGCAGACCTCTGGCGTGACTTTTATATCTATACAGAAAATTAAAACATTGATTATTCATGAAAAACAAAACAAAACAAAAAAGACATAAAAACTCCCCAAAATTGACTTAAGTCTTCCATATATTACAGCCTCTGAAAATTTGGTGCAAGAATAAATTTATGTGCAAATTAACTGAGAGCAATTTTTTTTTCCTTCAAAGATATTCTAGGAATTAGTGCAGGTTAAAATCCTGGTTTATTACTCAGTGGTAGATTAAAAATGTGTGTCTTACTATAAGCTGTCTGTTTTCATGCTGCTCATTCCTTTGTCTCCCTGCAGTGTGAAGCCATCTGTTGTGTTAACAGAACTACCTGGGAAAGGAGGACAGCGTGTACAGACACTAATCTGAATGCTGTAACTTCTATTTTACCAAGTTTTTTTTTGTCAGATTAGTCCCCAGCTTTTATCCACAGGATGTCCGTACAAGCAGTTGTGCTGGTCGAAGCAAGGAGGGGATATGGGAGGATTTTACCCTGCAAAAGCAGGGCTGGCTCTGGCTGGGGTAGAGTTAAGAAATGAGGAACAGCTGAGGCAAAAGCAGAATCATACCAGTGCTGAGTGCAGACCTTTAGTTTCAGGAAGAAGGCATTTCAGCAAAATGTGTGGAGCCTGTGAAATATCTAGCATACCTCAGGCTCTCTGATGCTGAAATTGAGTTTATAGAATCTACTGGCTTTTTTTCCTTTCCTCATCTCAGACACCATTCAGGATAATAAAATGATTAATTTTTCAAGACACCAGCAGTCTTCTCTCACAATATCTTCCATTTAAAAGCTTTGCTCATAGATCTGCTGTGATATGATGCATCAGTGCTGGCAAAAGTATAAAAATAATGCCATCTGTTGTTGGATTGGATACAGACATCAATTCCTTCAACTGGGCAACCAATCTGAATTGTTCACAGCAGAAGCAAGCAGGGCATCCTGAACATTCACAGCCTGGATTGGCAATCATACTGATCCAATAGGTATTCAGGTATCATTCAGGAACTTAAAAGATCTCATTAACACAAGTTAGACAAATAACTTTCATTCTTTTAAAAATTCCAATAGCAAAATTAAATGTGAGTTTGCATCTGGCAGCTGAAAATCAGCCTGAAGGCTTTATGATCAGTGAGACTAATACATGGCAATAATACATACGAACAAACTACTTTACAATATTCTATTCCTGCATGTCAAGTTATAATTTTCCATCTCTCTTTCCTGAAAATTCTTTAGAGAATCCAATTCATGTAGCAATCAAGGTGAAAGCACAAATATAATGATGTAAGATGAATTTTTAAAGAATGAATAAAAAAATCAGTGAGCCCAAAAAGACCAAGTTTAAACTCAGTGACAACACCCTGTGTCTTTTGTACCATGCAAGTTCAAAATTATTGTGAGAGGTAATGATGCATTACATTTAAAAATATTATTACAATAATCATTGTGATATTAACTGTGGTGTTTATTTTGCATTACTCTCAAATAATTTCAATTCTTTTGGCCCAAGAAACTAGACAACACCTTGGAGTATTGCCAGCTCTTCTAATTAGGACAAAGAGTGTTGATGCCCTTTCTGCAACTCCATTTATTTTATTCAAAAGTAGCCTGGCATTTTTTCTTTCCTGTATTAACTCCTATTTTCCTGAATGCTGGAACAACTGAATAAGAATGTTTATTCCATGCTCACTATCTCATGTCAGCTGTGGCTATGTACAATCTTATTCTCTTAACCATTTTTTTAGGGTTACATTCTGGTCTTCATATAGATCTTCAGCTTTACCGGAGGCTGTCAAGTTTCGTACCATGAACATTGAATGCATTTGGCTTCTTCCTCCCAGCCCTTCTTAACAACACTGGCAACTCTCCCCTTACCTGGGAGATGCAAACCCTAAAACTGAAAAACCTGTGACACTGGTGCTGCATCCAGTGATGGGCACCCCAAGCTCATCACTCAAGCTCAGTGTGTCCCTGAAGGCGAATTCTCACTTTTACAGCTTTAGCCATTGGAAAGTAGGTTACAGAGCACTGCTCAGTAGGAAGAGAAGTGCACTTCATACAGAGGCTGCTGAACTGTGAATTATGTGAGACCCTTGATTAGTGTAAGGAATAACTGGATTTTGTGTTTAGAACCAGTGGTGTGATCACCACGCCTTGAGAATTGTACTTGATTGATTTTTTTTTACTTTTAGCAGCAGAGAGAAAATTACTGAAAGAGGTATAATAACATGATAGAGAAAATATGCTACAACCCCCCTCCCCCTCCCTTAAATTAACCTATGCAAATAACTTTGAACTGACTCTTGGATGTTTCTTCTTCCATTTGTCTCTTACTTAAATGAGATTGAGTATAAGCAGCTGTTTCATACAATGGAAATAACATCAGTTACTGGAAAATTTTGGGAAAATATTTCTAAATTAGCCTTCACATTTAAAAATTTTAAAGGAGAAACAAATATTTGTCTGTTGGGTGTGATGTCTTGCAAAGGGGAAGACATCAATCCAATGCCTGTTCAGAATCAGGCAATTGTTGTTCAATCTCTTTGTAGCCTCCAGCCAGGATTAGAATCTTCCAGTTCTGTGGAATATGCTGGGATGCTGTTTACCACTGCTCAGACTTTCCAGCTATACATGAAACCTCTCCATTTGAGAGCTCTTGCAACCTGAAAACTTTTATTTCAGTTAGCACTTTATTTTTATAATTTTTTAAAAAACATGTTAATCAGCTTTCGCAGAAAAGGCTGTAAAAGGGCGGTAAAATGCTTAATCACAACAGAGTAACTAATTGACTGTCCAACTCGTGATTGGTGAACCATATCTGGCCCACAGGCTGCTCACATCCAGCCTCATGTCAAGGGTACCTAAGTGCCTCAGAAACTTGAGAAAATGGTGCAGCTGGGGCTGCTATGACAGAGGTGGTGCTGCTCAGGTGTCCTTCTGTCCTTCAGGATAACAGCAGGAAAAGCAGCAGCTGCTGTTGAATGATCAGGGCCCCAGCCTTCAAGTGCAGCCCCCAGGGGATTGCATTTGGGCTGAATACTCACAGCGGCTGCATCTTCACATCCCAAGTATCTTCCCCGGAACAAAGAAAGTTGGGATTCAGTAGTTTTTCTCTAAAAATTTGATTATGACTGAATCCAGGCATCCCTGAAAACCCTAACCTTAGATTTTTATTTATATTCTTAAGATAAATATTCTAGTCAGTGTCTGTCATTTGCTTTTAAATTCTGTCTGGTGCATTCTTTAAATTTATGTGCAGAAAAGGAAGGACTGCATATCATATGTGGAGGTGGAAAGACAGTCTTGCCTGTTACAGGATGTAATGCCAAAATACAAGGAGAATGGTCTGATTTCAGTCAGATGACATTTTAATTATTTAGTCTGTTTAATCTATTATTGAAAAACGCTATAATGCAGCTCTAGAAAAGCTTCCTATATTGAACTGATTTTTTTTCTGGCATTGTATCTGAGGTTTCCAATATTCTTAATTAATCATGGCTAGATTATCTCACTATAATATTAACAATATATGAATCTTCAATATTTCATTTCATCTTAGTAAAAATGGCCTGCTAGAGCCAGTGAGTTGTTCAAAATGGATTAAGGTACAAAACCCATACAATTAAGCACTGATTTATTTTTAAAAGCAGATGATTGTTCTCAGATTACATCAGCACCTTCTACAGTTAGGATATTAGTATGTAAACCTAATTTAAAGCTTGATCCTTCCAAACACACTTCTCAAGGAAAAAAACAAATCAGTATTTACTGATTGTGGTTACTTAAATTCTTTGAGGATTTGGAGGACTGTAACTCTGACAAGGTTATTGAAAAGGAAGGTGATCGTTTAAATTCCAGCAAGCATATATTCTCATTCAGTCAAGGTCACTTATCAATCAAATGAATGTCATTTCATAAACACCCCTGAACAACTGTGTTCTATTATCTAAATGGGAAGGAGAGGTGTTAATGGGTGTCTAAGGGATGAAATCAATTTAGCTTGGAGGCACTCAGCTGTTAGAACAGTTGTGAACATGTCTGGCTGCTAATATATGCTGATCAGTATTAATATCACACGATGACTGAAATGCAACTGGCATGACATTTCTAAACCATTGAATAGTGATTACAACTCTCTTTTCTTTATCCTCTTATTTGAGTAATCGCTTCTGGCTGTGTGGACTTCAGGCACAGCACTGAGTTTGAAGATTAGCACCCACAGGCACCTTCTGCTCACAGTGGTCCTGTTGGAAGAGGAAAATAAAGAACATTTGACCTGTTATTTACTGGCAGCAGAGGATCCTACATGGCTCACTGAGAAAGTAAGAAGGACCTGCACCAAGGAATTGGAAATACAAGTTTCTTACAGATACTCATGCTCACAATATATCCTTAAAGTGTTGATGCTGACAAATGGAAGTAGTTTTCAAGTACTGAATAACAGAATATACTAAAGAAACTTCTTTTCTCTTTGTGTTTTTTTCCCCCTCTAACATGATGTCAATGCTATGGAAAAGTTTAGTGCCAGAAGGGAAATAACATTGATTAAAATTACCAAAAAACCATGATAAAACAAAAGTTTTGTTATCTTCGCATATGAGTATCTTGTTTAATGTGCCATTTGAGTAAAAGAATGCAGAGGGATCAGGAAAAATCAGGGATGTCTTTGCACCATCCCTGTATAACACAAATACTCCAGTGAAGGCAGTTTTGCAACTTGGGCTGCCTGTCTTAGAAAAAGAATCTCTTCCATAAAACCTATTCAGAAGAAGAGACGATTAAACCCATTCCCAGAAAACTCCCCACTTTGATTTAAGAGTACTTAGTAATGTCTGAGGGAATAGGCAAGAAAAAAAATTATAACTTGGAGGAGGAGGTGAAGGAAGGAAAATATAAAGGAGTTATCAATGCCAGAAAAGCTCTTTATTATGGAAAAAAAAAAAAAAAAAAAAGGGTACAGGTAAAATTGGAAGCAGAAGACAGAATTTCAAGATCCTACAAAGAAGATAGGATCCTCAGAGAAATAGGTTTTCAGATGTCTTTATCCCAGCTTGATAATGCAAGTGTTTTAAGTTTGGGTCATATAGTAACAAATTGTTGAAGAACATTGCAAATAATTCCATTTTTATGCATACATTCCTTATATGAGAAAATAAGACAGTATATCTAATTCATGTCAAGAGGAAACAACTTCCAAAATCTAAGTCTTCATAAAATTGTTTTTAAACTTTGTATTAATCTAAAATAATTTAATTATTAAATTAATAGCTTAATTTAAAATGGACTAATTACTAATAGCAGGCTTTATTCTAATAAAAAAAAAGACAAATTGAAGCAATTCAAATTTGCAGTACCTGTTATATCATCTTGAATATTGTGGCACCCAAGGTCAAGCTGGAAAACATGTTGTGATGCCTCAAAAATCTAATTGTTAAGCATCAGTTCCAACCTTGTTCCCCTCATCATAGAGGAACGAGAGAAAATAATATTTCTGTGATGTTGAAATGCTACCAGGGGACATTTAGGACAATATGATCCATCATATCACCTTGGATGAAATGCACCTTTTCTCTTGTCTACTTGCCATATTGGGAAGAATAGACAACTTGGAGAGGAAAAATGACATGGGACATAAACAAAAAGAAAAAACAATTTCAGCATATGTGTAAGAAAAGAAGATCTCTGTCAATTGGTAGGAATCAGTCCTTAAACTGTATGGAACACAGAAATAATTGCAGTTGTGTTCTCATGGAAACAAATCCTCCCTTCTATATTTTTAACATTTTTTTTTCTCAGATTAAGGTAGTTTGTACATGCATTCGTCCCACTCGAAAGAAAGTAAAATTCTTTGCATCATGCATGTTTTAATCCATCCAGCAATTTTGTAAATATATTCAGAAGGATTCACTGACAGTCTTGTTACTGATACAAAACCATGGGCTAACCAAAACTACAGCATGTGGATTTAATTTCTAAATAATTATAGCTACTGTCTATTTTTGCTTAATGTAATGGAGATGACATAAATATTGCAAATCAAGTTGAACACTAAACTAAAGTTAAGATACAGATTTAAGGCAATAGTGTAGGTAATTCAGTTCTAATTCTTATGCCAAACTATTCCTTTAGTGTCATTGTTTTTATAGAGCTTGTCAAAGAAAAAGAAAACAGAATACAAAAGGAGATTTTAAACCCCTCCTACCCCCCAAAAAGGAAAGTTTCAAAATTTTTTTTTAAAAAGAGGATTCAATGCAGAAAAGAACAGCCTTATAGCCTTGTGCCAGTATGGAAAGCATTAGTAACCTAATAAAGGCATTATGAGATTTAAAAATTAACGTGTTCAAAGATATTGAAGTAAATTGTAAGAAGGGATAGAAATAAAACCCACTTAGTTTAGAATTAATCTACTTTCAAAATAGAATTTTGGATCGTGCAGAAGATCAAGGTTATATTATTCCTAAATTACTATATTACTAAAATAATTTTAGANATATATATTTCAATTTGCTGATATTATAAATAATCAGAAGAAACAAGAATTTGAATGAAGTTACAGGCCTAGGGCATTTTTTACCTTCTTACTTTGGAAACGTTATTGTGTTAATTTTTTTTTGTTTTCTCTATTTCTATTTTCAAAGATATAACTGCTAAATAAAGCAATTTAATCTAGTCAGTCATGCTACATTTTCTATGTATTTAAAATTATGCAGGTAGGTCTTAAAAAAATCTTTAAAAAAGTTTTTTAAAAGATAGTCTGATTTTGTTTTTTTGAAGCAAACAGAAATGATAAACCCTTCACTCAGAATAAACACATGCTCTTTAAGAAGGACTTGCAGTGATGCATTTTTTAAAAATGTAATTGTTTTGAATTATTGTAGTATTCAAAACAATATGTATTTTTAAGAACACAAAAAATGGGGATATTTTGAGGAACAGAGATGGATGGGAGAGAATCATCTGGACAAATGGATACCTTTTAGGAAGGCAGAGACCTGAGAGAAGGAAAACTTGCACTGCTCTTTTGAAAACCCTCTGTATCTTCCCCAAGGAGACCAACATGGGCATAGGGCAGTTCCTTTTCCTATTACGCCTGAGGGCCACAGCAGCCATACGTGTGAGCACTTTTTGAGTGAAAAAAACAGCCCTGGGAAGAAACATCTCCATCCTGGGGCAACAGCATTTCATGTTGCACCAAAGTTTTACCTTTAGAGCTTTCAGTGGCTGTTCTGTGGAGGAGGTTCAGGATGGAGAGAGGTGAACCTGCCCTTTGTCATTCATGGCCTTTTTTCTTGCTTTGGAGCACGTGTCATCTCAACTGCAGCAAACGCCCTGGTTCATGAAACAGCAATGCCCAAATCCAGGCTTTTGTGCTGCCAGCAACCTGCACCACTGAACTCATTCAATGCCCTCTCATGGGAACCACAAAGCTTTGTTCTTGCAGTAAATGATGAGCAGGGAATCACCTGCTTTTCCTCTAAGCATCCACAGCAGTTCTAGGAGTGGGTGCCCTCCTATGTCCATTGATGCTTCCCCTCTGTGGTTGTACTGAACCCAGTTTTGTTGCATTACTGCAGCTCACGGTCCATATCTTATCCTGTCTTATGGCACACGAGAAATATTTCTTTGAATTTGTGCTTGTTGGCCTGATTTTTCAATAAAATTGCTGTCACACAAATAGCCCCCATCTGAAATGGAGGTGTGTGTGATATTAACAATCTAGGAGAGACCAAAAAGAAAGTAACTTAGGAAACATTTTATCTCCAAATTTAGTCATCTAAAACTAAACAAGATTGGATTCTGCACTTACTTAAAAGAAAGGTTTATTCAAAAGAAAAGCTATCTAACTTCTCCTACAAAAATAACTAATTATTTTTACTGCTATTTAGCACTGTCTCTGCCCCATGACATTGACTGGAGTCTTACTAACCTAATTTCTGCAATATCTATTGCAACATTAATGCAATGAAACATGAGCAAATGAAATTTAAACAGTTAAAGAGGTCAGATCAGTTTTAATTTCAGAGATTCTTCTTCTATCTTCTTGACAGAATGATATTGCACAGAAGAGTTTTTCAAGAAAGGTCTTACATACACTACCTCTGATGCCTGTTGATTTTTGCTTTTTTTTTTTATATAGTCTCCTTATTCTTTACGCATATATTCATAGCTCTGTAGCCTATTACTGTTTTCCCAGTATTTCTCCCTGCCCTGATAGGCAGAAAGACTAAAGGTATTTCAAAGCCCCTGCCCTATCTTGATTCTCCTTAGAAACCAAGGTCAAAAACCAGCTCTTCAAGACACATTTTCATCACAATTTCAGTTTCCATCTGTGTGGGGAGGATTTAGAAGGGCCTTGGTATGGAGGGGAATTGGGTCATCACTTGAGCTCCTAACTGGTGATTTTTGCCAAATCCACTAATTTGTTAAACTTATAAAAACTGTTTTCACCCCACGTGGGTTGGATTTTCCATATCTGCTCCTGGAGGTCTCCAAAAAAAAAACCAAACCAGCCTTTACCAATAAAGACCACCTATACCAAGATTATCTCAAAAGAATGTTATTTTATTTCTAAGTTCTTTAAGGTATCACCTCCACTCAAAACATCAAAATATCAGTTATGTGCAGCTTGTCACTGAAAGAGAGGAATGTGCACAAAATTGAACACAATGAAGAAACAAAAATCACAGAAATGAAAGTAGTGGCATGCTAGTTGGATTTACTAACATTCAGCATAACACAGAAGATACTAACATCTGGGATGTACCAAGAAAAATATTCTTCTGTATCCCTATCACCTCAAGAAAGAGTTGTCATAGGATCAAGAGACAATTTAGGATAGTACTGTACAGAAGAGATAATATATAAATTCACCATGCCTCATCACTTCTAATAAGTGCCAAGCAAGGTTTTAATTTCATAGACAAGTTACTGACCTGTTTCTTTATGTATTTTTTTCAGACTTTTGTAATGAAAGGCTAGCTTTCTGCATCTTATGAGGAATTACCAGAGTAAATAAGTTTGGAAAACTGATCTTTGTTGTTGCCCTTCTGTTTGCCCAAGTATAAATGCAGTAGAAGGCTGGCAAGGACCAAGCTGAACACAATTCTCTAAGACCTGCTGGATACAGACATCTGAATGTTTCAATTTTTTACTGTGACTAAAAGTCATCACATAAAACAGATTAACATTGCCTCCATTTTTCCCATAAGCAGAATATCACCAACATAATTTTGTCCAAGCAGTTTATGCTGAGGAAGAGAATTTCACTATATTTTCTAAGTCTGCAGGAGAAAATACAATTTAAAACTTCCATAGGTCTTAAGCTGGGGTCTCCTAAGGCTTCCATGTCTGCAGGTAGACAAAAACTGGCCTGTTGTGCTGTGCCCTAAAACAGTGCTGGAACTGTGTCTAATTAACCTCCTGATAAACCTGAAATGTCAGAAAGGAATAATATTAGACTTCAAATGCTTTTTCACTAAGTTAAAAAGCTACGGGTTATACTAGTTTTTTCTGAAATTCATGCCAATTGCTCTAAAAATTGACTAGACAATAATGAATAGTTACATTTAGAAATAGATAGTATTAGAGAGTACAATTTAAAAATTACATAATACATTTAATAAACAAGTTTATGCCAGGAGGGATTTTAATTTTGTCTATATTGTCAACCTATATGGGTTGAGCAGAACCTAATACATGAAATTACTTTTCTGCTCTTCAATTTTAAGAGTGAGGTTTATTTGTAAGTACTTGGTTTTCCTAGTATAGAGCTTTCTCTTCCTCTACATGCCTGGAAAAATTTTATTTCATATGAATGTGGTAAAGGGAAGAGATCATGTGTGGTAATTTTAATCTGAATGTTCTATTTATTTGATATAATTTTTGATCCTCAAAGTTAGATCTGGATCTTATGCAAAAACATTAATTAAGATTTTTCCACCCAGCTTACTAAAACCAGATGAGAGGCAAAAGTAAAGGTTAGAAATTAAAATGCCCTTTATGAATATCTGCCTGACTAGGCATATATTAGTTGTCACATATTGATCTTGCATGTGTGCATCAGAAAATAGAAAATATTAATTTCAATATTTTAATTACTTGTGGTCAAACTTACATTCCCATATGCAAGAAAATTGATTTTTGCATTAAAATTAGTTTTTTTTTTTTTCACAAATCCAGAAGTCCAATGAACAGGGAGGGATATATATAGTTCCCACATTTGTCTTTTATTATTGATGAATTATCTTGCTCATATTCAAACAAATTTGTTTTAGGATGCTCAAGTTTCATGCAAACTCACTCTCTCAGTAAAGGTTCCTATAAGGACTAAAAAAGCTTGTTACTTCTCCTGCCATGCCCCCAGTAACCTCAAAAACCCCCAACTCCTAGATGTATTTTACCAGCATTTTCCTCCTTCTTGAAGTACTGTAGCATTCCCATTATCTTCTGTAACTTCACAAAACTAACTCCTGCAGAAATGAATGGTCCAGTGGTCGAGGTTGTGCATGAGGAGGAAGTGCCTGCATCTAAATAACCTATGGAATTATGCGTGACTTTTTGGGAAATGTGCATAGCTCTTCAGAGTCTTCCAGAATGTGGAGAGAACCCACCACTACCTTCAAGTCTCAATGTAATGGATGAGGATATAGATTTAGTTTGAGAGAAATCTCTACTGCCTATGAAAACGGAAGATTATGAGCTTTGCTTCCAAACAATTTTACTGTATCTATTGCCAGTGATGAAAAATATCAGAGCTGGCTCTGAATGGTGCCAGTTTGGCCTGACTTAGCAATAAAAGAACAGGAAAATACTGTTTCTGAGATATCTGCCTAATTCTGGTTCCAGGAGGCTTGAGAAGTTTAGGACTAGACTGACAGTGCCCCCAGAGTCCTGTGTGCATGTTTATCACATTCCCCAGGTTTAGTGCACTGACACTGATGTAAGTCTGATTGTTATCAAACTTCAGTTGGGCTGCAATATTCAAATATCATGCTTAAGAGAAGAAGTGGTAGGAATGAGTTATTATAAATCCACTAGCTCCTCAAAGCAGAGCACTGTGGTCTAACACATGTTCAAAACCTCGCTAAAAATAGCAATTCCTTGCCAAGTTTTATAGCATTTGGTTCATTTCACAGGTTTATTTGCACACATTCTCTTGCCTCCTCACCTCTCAAAAAAAAAAAAAAAAATCAAATTCTAAAAAGTCTTTGAAATCTGAATTACTTTTCAGTCCTAAACCCTGACATTCACTAAGTTTTCCACTTAGAAAATCCTACAGTGTAATTGCACTGAGAGTGAATGACACAAAAAGGGGAGTAAGCCACACAGAACATCTAGGTTTATTCTTTCAATGCAATAGCAAGAACTGATCATGCCTGAGGACTTCTGGAGTCAGCAGGGGAATACCCTGTGATTTCAGACAGCAAGTGGTATCTGGCATTCATGGCAATTTGTGGTAATACACCATATATCTTCAATAGCACGCCTTTGTGTTAAACACTAAAGACAATTACAACGGCTGAAGTAAGTGACCCTTGACACTTCTGACAGGGTACCAAAACATTAGGAAAATAGAACTTGGTGAGATGAGTACAGAAGTAGAAAGCACTCAGCATCACTGTTTTCCCAGAGGTTTTTTGTGTTCTTTTCAGTTAATGTTCTGGAAACTTTTGTGGTGCTCTCCACAAGACAAATGGAAGCGGGTTGTAGATTAGCTGAGGGTACAAATTATTGTGAAAATACATCTGCAGTGTTTGGTTGGGGATTTTGAAACAACTCCATCTTAACTTTTATGGCAAAGAGATCGTTTGATGCATTCCTCAGTTCTAGGAGTCAACATACTCTCTGCAGGCCTTTCTACCGTCAAGCTACACCGCACCATTTAATTTATCTTTAATCCATTGCCCAGTCCTTCTCTGTACCTTGAAGTGCATCCCTAGAAGCCTGTGATTGCTGGTGATACAAGTCATGTTGATTACAAAAAGTTGAACAAATTTTTTTCTCTAAATTTCATCTTTTCAATTTTATCGCCGGTATTTTTTCTTCCCCTAGATACACTATCAAATTTTAAAGAGTTTAACAACATATGAGAATAGCTCTTTTGTGATTGTTTTCAAAGAATTTGTAAATATCTCAAGATATATGTGGGTAGGAACTATCACTCACAAATCACTTTAAATACTCAATAAGTTATGGATACCTCCCTTTTTTTTTCCTCTCTCAGAGAATTAATTCCTGAGAGAATGAGTTAAACTGAAGCAACTTTTTAAACCAGCAGTGAGATTTTGAGAACACAGTTGTTATGCATCTCACATTTTCTCAGCAGGTGGATATCTGTTCTGCCTCCCATAAGACCATGCAAATGAGTAGGGGAAAAAAATATCCACAATGCATTTTATGGGACATACTGCTTTGACTGACTGAGTTAGAATTACAATTCCTAGTGAGACAAGCAGTCCTGTATTTAAAATGTCATAGTTACCACCTGTTTGACAACACCTTCCTTAAATTTGGCAGATTGGTGGAGCTCTCTTTTGTTTTGTTGTGTGTTTATCCTCCGGCTTTGAAATTTGAACTCAAGCCTTGCATCTACAGGAGGCATTTGCCTCCACCTTCCAAAAGTTTCCTCACTAAAAGTAATTTTGAAACAACCCCCACCCCCTGGGTCATAACCAAAAGGAATGAGAAGGAGAACTGGTGGTTGGGTCTGGCCTAAGAGCACAAAAATGACCTTCCTTCCGTTCCAGATAAGCAGGGTTCAGTCATGTCTTCATGCAGCCTTCAGCTGCTTCCCACTGGGGGTGCGTTTAAAAGAAACCTGTGTGCAAAGCTAGCCTCTCTGAAGAACAGACTGACAAAAGAGGTTGCTAAAAATAGGAAGAAAAAGTGAAAAGCCAGGAAACAAAGCTCTGACATCTGCTGTAACTTCTGGGATCGTTTGTTAAACACATAAACCCTGAATTATGAGTATGAAAGGAGTTCTCCAGTGTGATGAAGGTATGCTGAGAGGGACAGGAACCCCCTGGTGATTACAGAAAACACAGCCACTAGTCCTCTGGTGAAACCAGAGTACAAATACCAGCTTCGTAGGTTCAGCAGAGCTTCTGTATGTAAGAGATCCCCTTGCACCTCCATTCATTCCCCATATACTTTCCCTCTTATCTTGCTCTTGGGAGAAGAGACTTAAAGGATCTGGCTTAAGATCCCCTTTTTATTGCTTGCATAGTGCTTCAGCAGATAGGGAAGTCAGCCAACACGCTCAGGAACTGCTGTGACAGCCAGGCTGCTAAGCATGGGGACTGCTGGATTTTAGTTTTGCGTTTTTTTTGTGTGTTCAGTTTACTCTTTTCACCTTCTAAAGAAAGTCAAGTCAAAAAGTCAGTGGATCTGTCTTAAAAAACAAAACAAAAACAAAACCAAACCAAAGATCCCATGAGCAAACAAACAAACAAACAAAAAACACCCCCTCTAATCACTACCAAATAACTGTAACTTTATTCATCACAGTTTTTTCACTCCACATGTAACATAATGAAGGGAAACGAACACAGCTGTGGATGGAAATATGTAGCAAGATCTTGCCTATTTACACTAGATTATCTCCTTGGTTGTACACAAAGGCTGTAATTTGTTAGCTGCAAGGTGGTTTTGCAGAAGGATCCTAGTTTTCTGCAGTTTCTTTTCTTATGTATTCTGCTTATACGACCTTCTTGGGACACATCTGCATTTTAAATGCTGTATGACAGATGACATTTGAAAATAAGTGTCCAAAACACTTTTTTATCAAGTAACATTCACAGCTCAGTTTCTGAAAATCATTCCCCTGTCACTTCACTTTAAAATGCTAAGCTGTTTACTTGCCCGTATCAGTGAAAGCACTTCCCACCCTGTCCCCTGTCTGTGCTCTGAGTGGTTCTAAGTCATTGATTTGCATAATGGCAGTGTTATTATTTCCCTGGCTAAAAGGAAAATGTGCATCTCCCTAAACTGATCGCTATAATCTCCCTGCTCTGACTGACTCTGAGCACAATTTTAAAGCCTTTTGTTTATTTGTACAGTCATGCATTCTCTGTTCCAGCTCTCTAGAATTTAAGCGTAAGAAATGATTTGCATGAAAATAAAGTGATGGTTGAAAAGTTGAAAAATTTAGAGTTTTGATGAGAAAACCGAGAAAGAAGAATTAAGATTGAAAGCAAGTACTTTCATTATACATTTCATCCTGCCTTTTTATGTAATTGCCTTCCTTCCAAATTCTGGTTTTATGAAGGAGTACAGGCTTTCTCTGCAGAGTTTTTTTATTTCTCACAGTGTTATCCTTGTGTAAGAAGAACTCCAGACTTTGTTCAAAATAATAATTATCCCTAATAAACTATCACTTGTTTTTCTTATCAGATTTGATTCTGCCATCTCTGTCTTATTAACACTATATTAGCTTTTCTTTTCTTTTTTTTTTTCTTTTTCCCCCAAAATAGCACAGATCAATATTAGAATCAAGCCCTAAATGCATAGAATTAAGATTACTTAATGTATTATAAGAGTCAATTCAGTGATTTAAGACTGAAAATGGAGAAGTTGTAGGGGAAAATTATTTGAATAAGCAAGGGAAAAGCCCTGTAGATAATGCTGGCAGAATAAACAATAATTAGATAATAATAATAATAATTAACAATAATATGCTCAAAGGTATATCTGGGTTGTAAACTAGAGGACTGTTTCTGACTAATGAAAGTATTCTGAAGTAGTTTTTCAGTAGGCATAGCAAGGGTTTGTTTGTGCTTACTTATAAATGTCATGGTAGAGTGACATTATATATATACCATTATATACCATACCATTATATATACCATATATATGGTTCTTCTCTAACATGGCTGAGGATTGGACATGATGAAATTGTCTGAACAATGGGTGTCTAAAGCCCAAACCCAAAAGAACTGCTGACAGAATACAGGGACTACTGAAAGACCTATCTATATTTGCTAGATTTTGGAAACAATTTTCTCTCTTTCTGACTGAAAGTATCCAAGGAAAAAAGCTATCAGACCTTTGTCAAGCAGAGAACACCAAACTAAGTTTATATGTCTCTTCTGAAAGAGAAGTTTTTATGAACAAAACTCATTTAACTATGCAGTAGGGGGAATTCAGGGAAACAGAAAGGAAATACAGCCTCATTGGCGGTATTGACAAAGGGAGTACATTTTTTTCATGTTAGGCAAATACATATAAATTAATATACATTATGTACATAATGTACATTAAAAAATTAATACAAGGACATTATATGAAAACAAGTGTAATTCATTTACACTAAATCATCCTCTAAATCATTACTAATGATTTAGAGGATGATGTTAATTGAACAATAATTAACTTTGCCAATGAGAAAAAGACAACAGCAAATACAAAATGTTCGATGTACACATAGTCTTACTTCTCACATCTTGTTCTGTATGTGCTAGATAAAGGTTAAATACTAGCCACCTTGTTATGATTATTAATTTTCCCTGTAATCGATATTTTTTCTCTACAGAAAAATTAATATAAACTATGTCAGAGAAAAGGCTGTGTAGGACACATTTCAGGAGTGTGATTTTTGATTCAATACTCTAGGATTAAAATACTTAAGTTATTTTCTACACTTGTGACTTCATATAATTTAAATAATTCAAATCCTAGTACATTCCACTACCTTAAACCCAGGATATTTCTTTACTTTTTTTTTTATCCTCTTTAAAATTTAGGGAAAAAAAAAA
>VYXF01006342.1:125867-172098 GCA_013397295.1 Polioptila caerulea | reverse complement strand
GGATTTATAGCATGTGCTGTGTCTGCTGGTGTTTATTTAGTACAGTAACATCTAGTCATCTAGCTGCATTTCCCTTGAGTATGATCTTCCTATGTTTTCTTAGGCAAAAAGAAGTGCCCATCTGCTGCTGTCTGTTCAATAGAATAGAAAGAAGCATATGGGCTCTCCCCCAGTGTGTCTGAATAAAAAGCATCCATCTCTAGGGCTGCTGCTCCAATATCTTCCATAAACATTAAATTCAAATATAGACATGTTTTAATACAGCTTTCTCACTGTTTGTGCTTCTGACTTTGTATTACATTGGTGAAGGTTTTACATTTAATATTCTTCTCCCTATTTTTTACTTTGGTAGTTTCCCCTTGTAAGAACCACATGTGAGGCACACAGAAAAGATTACAGCATTCCCCAAAGAGTTCTCCTTTCCATAGGATGCATATTTCAACAAAGCATACATAAATGGGAATGTTTTGCAGTAAGTGCTTAAAATGTGGCTACAAATAGCTTGGGGAGTGCAAATCTAGTAAGATAGGTCTGTCTGTTTATTTGTTTGTGACTTCTTTAGCAATTTAGGGAGCTATCTTAAATACTCCAGTAGTAGGTCATATAACCTAGTGGATTAAGGCAGATATTGACCTCTGGATATGCCTATAAGATCTACTTTTCATGGAACAGAAACCATTCTCATAAGAGATTCTGGCTTCTCAAGAGATGATATATGGTTGCGCACAAGAATAATGTGTAAGGAACTCTCTAGGTATGTCTTAACAGCAGGATCCATAATGGAAGCTGACTACAGGCACTTGGGGTTTATTTTAGGCTAAATTGTTGTATTCAAATGCAACATATTGGTAAAATGTAAAGAAATATGTATTTATAAGGTATTTTTAAAGGTCTCTATTATGTCATGAGATTTAATGACGCGTAATTTAATAGTGTATGTTTAAGCAGCCCCCCTTGACTTTGCAAGGGTTTCTTCCATATGACAAATTTTTCAATTCTCTTCCAATTTCATTCATCTTACAGGTGCTGCTCAAGGGATGTCTTCAACAGTAGTGCAGTAGTGCAGGCAAAGAGAGGAGAAAATAGTAAGATTTCCCACTGTACTGCTGGAAAAGTACAACCAACTTGTCATTTTGGAAACCTGGTGGGCTGAATCGTATGATTGGAGTGCTGCAATCAATGGCTATTAACTGTTTAGGATGGACAGGCAGGGGAAGAAAGGCAGGGAATTGTTTTCTAAATTTAAAACGAAAAGTAAATAAAGGATTGACGGCATTGTTCTGTTTATGAGAATCATATGCACATGTTGAGAATTTATGAGTGAATATTAGAGACCAAGACAGCAAAGGAATCTTTGTGATTCATGTTTACTCCAGGACATTTAATCAAGTGGAGATTGTTGATGAAGAACTACTGGAAGCATCATGCTCATAGGGCATAATCTTCCTGAGGGACTTCAGTCACCCTGACATCTTCTGGGGAAACACTGAAGCAAGCAGAATGCAGTCTGGGATAATCTGGGACTGCATTGAAGATAACAAGCCCAGACCCCCAGATCTCTTTTTGCAGGGCTGCTCTCCTGACTTTCTTCCCCCAGTTTGTAGGTTTAATCAGGACTACCCTTTCCCAGGTGCAGAAAATGTCAATTTCTTCTCCTTAAACTTCATATGGTTGTTGATTACCCAGATCTCTATTCTATCCTGTAGATCTCTCTGTAAGGTCTTTCCCATGTCACCAGCCCTTACTTCCAATATCCATATACTTTCCTTTTCCTGCTCAACCAAGTCGTTCTTCTGCCCCACTTGCTTGACTTCCAGCATTGTGGAATTGCCTGCTTTTGTGGTCTTTAGAAATATCTCTCAAAAACTGACCAGAATTCATGGACCATTCAAAAGCATATTCTCGGGGGACCTTACTAAGTAATTCTTTCATCAGCCTTAAGTCTGCTCTCCCTATATCCAGGGTTGAAATTTTGCTCTTATTGCTAAAACTTGAAATTCAACTAGTTTATGGTCCAGTGACCAAGACAGCCAGAAACCACCATTTTCCCCACCATTTCCTTATCTGTTTGCAAAGAGCAAATCTAGGAGGGTGCCCTTCTTGGCTCCCTTAGTATCAGAAATTTCAAGGACCTGTTTGTGTCCCCTGTGTGACACTCCCAGTTGATGGCTGGGAAGCTAAAATCACTTGTAAAGACAATAAATGATGGTCTAGAGAAATCCTTTCATTCTCTGTGGAATACTTCCTCAGCATCACCATCCTGGCTGGACAGGAGATAATACACTCAACAACAACACTTGCTCTATTTTTTTCCCCCCTTGTTCTCATCCAAAGGTACACATCTCTGTCCTTGCCAATTGAAAATGCCACACAATCCAAATCCTCCCTTATACAGTGGATGTTCTAACCTCTCCTGCCCCATCTATCCCTCACTAAGAGCCTATAAGTGTTCATCATGGCACACCAGTCACAGGATGCCTCCCACCAAATTTTGCTTATGTCAGTGATGTTTTGTGTCTGGGACCATCAATACACATGGGGAAAAAGAGGTAGATTTTGACAGATCTGTTGAACAATCTTTGACAATACCTGAGGCAAATCTTCTTTGGTTTCCACATCAGATGGTGAGACCATGGCTTCAGTTTCAAAGGACCTTCTTAGAGATACCAGGGTCATGACATAAATAACAATCTGTAATCAGAGCTCTGGATTCAGCGTTAGATTTGTACACTGTTCATGTGCGCATCTGATTTTTTTAACAAGAGTAATGCAAATGTCCATGGATTTTTAGTGTTCACATAGATCATGAGTGGGAGAAGCTCATAATTCAGACAAAACAGCCCTCAAGTTTAAGCCAGCTACAGAAAACTTGTGTGCTTCTAGTGCAGAGCATACATTAGCCGTATTATAAGGATGGAAAGGGCATCTAGCCTTGACTAGTGGGATAAATAATTAATGAAATAGGAATCTACTTAGATATAAAAGGCTTTCTGCTGAACATGGATCAAGACAATAAGGCTGGGAACAGATCCAAAGTGGAAGAGGGTATCCCCGGGAAAAAGTGAAAACCACTTCTGCCTGATTTGATGAAGGATAAAGTTGTTTCCTTTTGCTTCTGTTGGCAAAATGAAACAAGAGTATAAAGAATTTCTTTGTTAAGTACAAAGTATCAAGATGTTAAAAAATATCACTTCTGATTTTCTGTGGCCTATAAAGTCCTCAACAGAAAAAACCCACAGTTTTTAATGAAAAAAAAATTTTTGAAAGATCTCATAGACTTGTATGATTTTGTATATAAATGTTAACTTAATGTATGTATAGAAATATGATACAGTTAATTTAAGTATTGCAGCCTTTGATATCTAAGCTTAAATTCCTAAATTAGTCTTTTGAAACATTACAGAAGGAACACAGGATATAAAAATCTCATAAGCAAAAGGCTAGCACTTAATTTCAAGGCTTTAATAAAAGGTAAAATATTTGAGAAGAAGAATCATCAAGTATCATGTACATTAATTTCCAGAACATACTGTGAAGAAGATTTTGTGACTTTGCATATTTAAAATAAAATCAAAATGTCTACACTGGGCAAGCTGGACACTAATGCCTAAAACGAAAATTGTAAGCCAGACAAGCCTGAATTTTGTACTGTAAAGTTTTGTAAAGTATGATCTCAGTTTTGAATGTTTATGCTTAGATGGTAGACACCTTATAATTAAGCTCTTTGACCATAATCTTTTATAATATCCTTTATGTTGACTTCTACATAGGAAAAGTGTTGATTTTCTTCCTGGAGGTCAAACAACTTCATCCTTTTCCCTCAAATTCCTCCTCCTTTCTCACATATTTTCATCTGCAGAGCAATTCAAATTCCTGCTTGGACTACTTGTTTGGTATATGATATCAAAAAGAAACCAAGACTATTTAAACCCCCCAAAAAGTCGCATCTTTTTCTCATATTTGTAATCTTTTTGTTTGGTCTTACTGTGATGGTCTGCTCTGTGCTGCTAATTCGGATGATTCCTCAGTTTCCACGGAAGCATAGATTTCAAAAGATGTCAGCACTTTTAAGAATCAGAATGCTAGGAAATATTACCGCATAAATAAATTTTTTTCTAATCCATTTGAATTTTTTTTACATTTTTAACATATTTTTTATTATCAGGTTACTGTGTTGAAATTGAGTTTTTATGCAGCTTGTATTTTTGTTCCCTGTGGAATCAGCCACACAGGCTATTACTGTATCTGAGATTTCACCCTGAACCTTCTGGTTTCCCTGCTTTTCTTGTGTTCAGTAATTCTTTACTCTAGAAAAAAAGAAGAGAGCAGACAATTTTTATTATCTTTGATTTTATGAGCAACTTAGGGAATATGCAAATAAAAATTAAAAAAAAACCCAACCAGACCTTCAACAAACTATACACATTACAGCAATATCTTAAGTGATGAAGTTTAATTGTTCCTTTTTAATTTCTGCATATATTTTTCTTTTTTACAGAGAAACTATCATTGTAGTTGGAAACTGAAAAAAAGCCTAATGCATTAAATTTAATATACATTACATAGGACTTTATATTCAATAACTTTTTCTTATATTTTGAGAAACAGTTTTTCTCTGTTACTTTTCATTCATTCACATACTCTGGTTAGATATTTTTAAATTCCAGCCATCACACAGTCAGAATTTGCAGGTGGTTCTCAGAGAACTTTTTCCCCTCTATCTAGCTGTAGAAAGGACAATGCAATTAATAACAGATGGTATGAAATGACCACGTCCTTGAGAGAATGCCTTATTGGCACCTCCTGCTAATTGTATCACATATAATGCAAGTAAAAGCATAATAAATCTGAGCTGGTGGACATTTTATGCAAGAGCTCTTCTCCCTTTCCAGACGGTAAATTGCTCAGCTCTTGAAATATCTATAACCTTGTGATACCCAATGTGCATTAGCTTAATTGCCTCTTTTCTTTTCTTTCTCTCTCCCTTTCATTGCCCCTTCCCCCACCGTTTATTTCCCTGGGTCTGTAAGAGAAATTCTATTTTTTTAGTCTACCTGCCTTACCGCTCTAAGGAAAGGATCTATATTTGTTGTCTTGGACAGAATTTTGTCGGGTTCATTCTGCAGAGTTATGGTAAATTGTGCTTTTTAAAGCGCTGTAAAGCCCTTTACTTGATATCAGAACATAAGTAAATGCTGAAGCATTCTCATTAACTGTGAGATAGAGTGAGCTTCAAATGGATCAACGGATGCACCCTATTCTATTTCTGAATATAATACCATGACAAGAAAACCCTGATGCACAAGGAATTTTTATTTTTCACAGCAATAACTGTGGATTTCTTTTCCTGTGGAAAAAAATAAGATAAGATTGCTGAAGTCTCAAGTCCTTGTACTTCAATCTCTGTGTGGGGATGAAGGAGCGCTGCTTTGGCAGAGTTTCTTCTATTGGCAGTGGGGGCAGGGAGACTGTTTCTTGAGAAAGTTCTGCTACATTTTTTTTATTTATGCCTTCTTACAGCAATACTTTCAATCCTGGCTTTTTCCCAAGGAGAAAATAGCAGATAAGTGCAGAGGAGCATAGATATACACTTGCTTGAAGGAGATGCCATTTAAGGCAGAGAATGATGCTACAAGTGCACAGACTGAATTGTATACGTAGTTGCAAGGGCCCCATCAATGTTCAGTTGGCTTTAAGGTATCACCCTAGCTCTCCTAGTGTCTGTATGGCGAAAGCAACTTGACAGAGGATTGTTCTTTGTGGAATATTTCAGCAAGATGAGGCCAAATTTTCAAGTGATTATTCAAACCATGCTTGGGTCTGTATCCAAGGTGGAAAGGCGCCAAGATGTTATAATCATTCCCATGGAGCTTATCATGTCCTTTGGGTGTCTCCTATTCCATGTCATGTCATGAGCCATCTGGGGAAAGGAGGTCTTCCCTGGGTAAGAGGGAATCACATAGCCATCAATGCAGTCCACAGAGGAAGATATATATTGAATTGGGAACAAGGACTTCCAAATCAAATTCTCATTTTTGCTACTGACTTTCAGAACTACTACAGGCCAATTACTGCATGTTTTTGTTCTTGATCTCTATTCTGGTCTGTTTTTAACTGTATACTCATGAATGGTGCCAATCCTGAGGATTCCTCAGTGTTATAGCACTACATACTAAAATTAGTAACACGAAGAACTACCTTGGCAAATACTATAAACCCCATATTTCAGTATGAAGACTGGTTTAGGAAAATCATACAAACTCAAAAGTTGGTCTTGAGAGACAGCTGTAATTTGAGCTCAGTTATTCTTATGATTTTTGTTCTTTGTGCGCAACACCTTGAAATGTCCCCTAAAATATGTACGATTTTTTATTTTTACTTTGATAAGTTCACATGACATTTTCTTACTGCAGTTATAAGAGTGGCTAAATGAGTTCTCTCATATGTCCCTCTGAAACTGTTACAGTCTGGCTGAATTCACCTAAGTCAATAATAAGATTCTCACCTGAGACAAGAAAATACTCTTCAAAATGCATTTTAGTATATGTGTGCAAAAAACCCCAAAACAAAGCCCAAAAACCCAACAAAGCCAAGCCCAGAAGAAAGGTTATTGTGACTAAAGTATATTTTAGTGCCAATAAGGTGGCCAGGAGTTGAAGTCATAGAGGTGAAGAGTAGACAATAAGAGAAATAGCTGAAGAAATGGCTGAAAGCTAGAATGGCTTAGATAACGACACAATAGCTGCTTATACTACCAGCTTTTCCAGTGTGATGAATGTTTTGGAATTTTCTCATTTGCCTTATGCATTTGCTATTTTATTTCTTTGGTGATACTACCACATTTTGAACTAGAGCTGTGAAATAAATTGTGATAACCCTGTATATCTGAACATCAGTTTTTAAATTCAGAGTGACTCAGGCTTGGACAAAATATAGGAATTGATGTACAACATTAAGATGCTATTTAGTCCCCTAAGAGGAATTATGTTAATCTCCTCTTTGTATGGAGAGTAAAGATTAAAAGTGACATAATGAACTTTGTAGACACTGATGGAAATATCCTGTGCTTCAAAATTGGTTAGATCTTGTAGTTGCAGTAGGCAGTCAATATGATTTAATAACCAGGACTGTTTACTTGCACCTGCAGGATGGAATCTTTTTTCACATAGCATTGTTTTCCATAAAGAGCATCAAACAATATGAAAAAATACATTCATGTCCCAACTGGCAGAATGTTGGCCATAATCAAAGATAAGTTTCTAAGTAAATCAAAAGACCAAAAATATTAAAAACTCACATTCTTATTACAAAAAATTATTAACATGTCATTGTATAAAGTATTTATTTATCATGCATTGACTTCCCCTTCAGCACAATGTGGATGGCAGTATTTAAGTGATATTAGACTAATCCTGTTTGGATCCCAATGTGTTTTATTCTTCTGACTAGAAGACTGTAAGTTTACAGAACATTGACTTTGTCCAGTCTGTTGTTTTTCCATTGCTCAAATAAGAAGAACCTGGTCTAGTTTCATGGAGAGATATCATAGTTTTGTACTCCATGTCTTTTCAGACTGGCTTTGGCAGGTGAAACTCTTGCTTTCAAAGAGTTCAGATGTTGAACCTGAAGAAAATAAAATTAAATAAAAGGTGAGCAAGGTTTTTCTAAGAGTGAGTTAGGAACTGAATGCAATATTCTGAGAAAAGATTTGAAGAAAGTCAAAGCCATATAAGGAAGAAAAAGAAATGAGGAAGATGTGGATTAGGATAGAGAAGAGAATTGTATCTCTCTCTCCTTCAGTGAAAGCCTAGATTGTCTCAGTGAAAAATGTATCCATCCTAGTAGCAGATGTCTGTATTAACATGTTGATTGAATGCTATGCATGATAGACAATTATATTTATCATGTCATAACTTTCCATATGTGTTTAATTTTGGGAGAAAGATTATGTACTCATTATCACCACTAAAAGACCACTCTTCCAATATACCAAATGTGTATTTCTATTGCTGAAAGTCAGTTTGAACCTATGTAAGAAAATTTCACAGATCATCCTTTGAAGCAGTCGTATTAACAAATTCAGTAAGGCTGGATTAACAAATACTCAAATATTTAGATAATAAAATAGGTATTATACAATGAGAGTAGCAATTCACTCATCCTTCCATATTGATTGTAAATATAGCATTATCTTTGACAAATCTGTCATTTCTTCTTGTTTATGTTCTCAATTCACCCTCTAGATTTAGAAATGAAAGGTATTTTCCTTAAAGGTCATGCCACTTACTTTGGTAAGGAGTTTGGTTGGGTGGATCTGACTGAAATATAAATACTGTATTCAGATGATGACAAGGGACAGTTGTCTTTTATTTTTATTTTAATTGTTATGAATTTTCTAAGTGGCTTCTCTTTCTCTCAACTGCCATGACTCAAAGATTTGTATAAAGCACTGATAAATGAAACAATCCAAAAATAGTGCTTTTTTCGTTTCTAGATACTTACTGTATTTTATAACTCATTATCGACCCATAACAGTGTTATACTCTCTGCTTTCTTGTTTTTTGGCTTTTGTTTTCATGAGTCCTCAAATTATAGCAGGGCAAAAGAATGCAGAAGCTATTGTTTTTGGTGAAATCTAAGTAGTATAAAAGATCAAGGGAGGGATGATTTTCAAGATATCACTTTCCCATTGAATTTCTCTTAATTCTTCCCCTGCTGTAAGCTTTTCCACATCACCATCCACTCGATTTACCTGCCCCTGTACCTTCATATTTTTATTCTTTCTTAAGAAGAAATCCTAAAATGCCTATCCTAAAATGAAAGCATGGAGCTGTACTGATAGCAGCCAAAAATTCCAAGGAAGAGTAATGACAATAGTCAGTAGAATGAACAAAGTTGTAAAACTGTGAGATTAGTGTAGGGAGATGCACAGGCAAAGCCCACTGCAGCTTTCTGAATTCAACCTCTTGCTAAACATACTGTGAAGTCCATGTATCTTTCAGACATAGAAAGTGATCTTCTAGGGACTAGGAAAACTTAACTGTGTAAATACAAAATATTTGCTTGCAAATATACTATTAATATCAATTGACAATATGGATAATACCAAACACATTAGTAATATCAGTGGAAATTTGCACAAGTGATAGATTAGAAAATCATCTGGCAGGACTGTAGTCATAAAACTGTGTAAAGCAGGTTTTCTGAACATTACTCCTGAGACTCTTTTTCATTTATGTTCATCCCCCTTTCCATCCTGATATGTTAATCTAGCAAATCAATAACAGGGGTGCGTCTTTAAGCCAAGATTTTTCATGTGTCTAGAAACCATACTTCTCCTTAGGACAACTATGAATTGATTTGAAACAGAGAACACATCACAAGAGAAGCTATCAACCCCAATTCCATCTGATGTGGCAAAAGAAAGAGAAAATGTTATCTACTAGATAACATGAGGAATAAAAGCTCTTTTTTCCTTCTTATCCTCTTTTACCTTTCTTTGCATTTGCTATTTCTGAACTGCTTACTCATGTGAGTGGGTGTATAAGTGCACATTTATTGTAGTAAAAGGTTAAGGATATTTCATCAACAGAAATGGACGATTAAACTAATCAGAAGTTTAATTTTCAGACAAAGGAGAACACAGCTTTTTCCATATAATTGCTTTATAACCTTGTGCCTGTCTTAATAACTTAGCAATCCTTTCTGCCTATCCACAAAACAAAATATGCTTGGAGGTCAAATTTCAGTAAAAAGGATCATTGAATATCCAACCTAATACTATGCATCATTGTAAAAGGAGAATATTATTAAGAGAATTACTTTTTTTTCCCCCCTCATTTATCTTCTTTGTTAGTAATTTAATGTCCAATATCTGATTTTTAAATCACCCTGTCTGACCCCCTACATCACGGATATTATTTCTGCCTATGGCTATTATTGACAACGTTTTTTAGATGACATATATAACAGTACATTTAAACAGATTAATACTACATGTAAACAAAATAATGTCAAATCTGAAAGAAGCTGTAATGTTTAAAATAAGAGAAAATTTATAAAATCTCCGTGACTAAGAAACATGAAAAAATGAATTTGTGACAGCAGCACAAAATAACCTTAAGTAGCACATTACTAAAAGTAATGAAAATAAAAATAAAGAGCAGAGAAAGCAATCTAATGTGTGTTGGTGTACAGTGAGTGCATTGTTGCAAATGAGAAACCCAAATGACGCTTAACAAGTGCAACCTATGCATCATGATGGGAACGGATAAACTAGGCACAGTATACCCAAGCTTCACGGCAACAGTAGATTTCGATATTTTGCATGAAATGGGAGGAAGAGCTTAGAGCTCATAATGGGTCCTAAATGTGTTCTGACAGTGTATATTGATGGGGGTTTTTTTAATCCCAAATGTAATACCCACTTCATATTTTATTTGTATGTTAGCATAGGGAACTCATTGTTTCTTACTTAATTGTACTGTTCACCAATTTTTGACAAAGCAGTGAAAATAGTGTGCTAATAGCCTTTCCATATTTGCCAGTTATATAAAAAAGAGGCACAGAATTAAAATAGTGTGTTAAATTACATAAACATTCCTTTCTAAAAGTGTTCTGTGGACACCTGGACAGATTTACAGCCAAAAGGAGTTTAAGGTTATTTTTGACTTAATTTCCTTATACTAGATTTGTTATATCATATTGAGATAACTCTATTTCTCTTACAATGTCCTAAACATTAACAACCTCACAATGCTTACAATTATTGTTATCATTATTGTTGTTATAAATATAGAACTATTAAAAAATACTGATCAATCCAGGATATATAAGTGTATGTATGTATATCTGAAGGAAGGGTTTATTTGAGGCTAATTTTCAATACTAATCAATTCAACAACAGGTAGCCAATGAATTTTATCCAGCAGCATGCTACATCTGTAAGGGAAATTGTATCAGAGTTGCAACTCAGCTATGTAGTTATAAATAGTACAAGTAATAACATGACAGATTGAAAGTGGTTAACTTGTGTTTCTATGTGCAGTGGACATTTTAAAAAGTTTTCCATCAGAAAACCAGCAAACAGATGCCATCTAAATAAATAAGAATAATTCAGATATACACTTTCCTGATTTTCAACTCATTGTACTATACAGTCCCAAACAATGAGTCAGTTACTTTGTTTCAATAGATTTTAAATAAATTAAATTACTGGTGTCTTCTGATGAGATTGTTAAAACAANGGTGGGGGTGGGAAGAGAAGGAAAAAGATAAAACTTTGCTCTTCTCACTGAAGGAAAAGAGATTTTCTTTTTCCATAACTGAAAGTTCAACTGAATTCTTCTTTAGTGTCAGCTAGTGTATTTGCTACACACAGATCCAGTGGCTTTATCCTGTGTTGTTTATCATATTACCATATCATGATGTTTTTCAAACCATTTTGTAGGAACGGCCTGGCCACTGATAGTGAGTCTCATTTAGCTGCCAATTTTGTTTGCAAAATATGATCTCATCTCTGTTGCTATGGCATTATGATGTTATTTCAATTGCTGTCTATCACCTCAGCATGTTTTTATGTGGAGGACAAAAGTCTGAGGAAACAATTCTTCAGGAATGGTTTACTTGCTTTAAATCTTCATTGAGCAGGTGTCTGCTGGAACCATACATAGATTGTCAATAGGAAATTACTAAATAAAAATTGCAATTTACACTATACTAGTGGGAAAATTCAAACTACTGGAGTTCTTTAAAAATAAGAAGTGATTAGGGAGAACACAATTGGGCATATGAACTATCATGAATGAACTATGTCAATGTTCTCGTCTGAACAAGAAAAGCATTCTTATTATATTTTAAAAATTACATACTTTGTTCCTTGCTTACTCTATTACAAGTGATTAATTTTCATTACATGTACTGTGGATATTGAGGAGTATTTGCCTATGTGATCTGACATGACCAATACAGAGATACAAAAAGTTGTAATTTGTGAATGATTCTTCACTTACACTTGCCTAAATTTATATCTATGTGAATCAAACAGGCACAGAAATATTTTACTTGCAGAAAAAAAGATAGAGGAAATTCATCACATCTGCAGTACTCAAACCTTATGTAAACTTTACAAAATCCTCCTTTTACTTCCCTCACCCTGCCCATGTGTCACATACCAAGTTGTCAAGGAGAGAAAATGCTCATTTCCCAAGAAAACACTGGATCCGAAATCCAGGTGAAAAAGAAATCCTCGAAAGTCAGGATGCATTGGCTCAGGAAAAGGTGGGCTGGAACCTTGGTCTGTACCAGTATTAGTAACAGTAAGTGGAAAGCACTGTTGAAGTTTTGTTCCTGAATGTTTCTGGATGACTTAAGTGGAACAATCTTTGCTATCTCTTGTTTGTTTTCTGCATTGAATGCAGTCCTTTATGCATGGCATAATTACTGCCTCTGCCTAGGGTTTAATATCTGCCTCTATCAAAGAAGTGTAAGAAGTCTTAAAACTTGGCTTTGGCACTAGCTCTACTATTCCCAAATTACCATTCTAGCTTGTTAAAATGCATTTTTAATGTTATTTTTTGTATGTGATATTGTGTTCATCTCTATGACTTCATAAATTGTCTTGTAAATCTGAAAGTGAATCTAGACACCAACTCACCCAGAAAAGACACCTCTTCATCTGTTAGAGATAAAAGTCTTTATTGGGCTTATTTTCTGGTACAGCCAAAAATCGTGATTTGGACCATTTCCACTCCTTGCATGCTTATATTTCAGAGTTTAAACCAGACACTTGGAAATAAGGAAAGTGATCCATGCCTCTCATTCACCCTTTTTATTTTCCGTTTACTTGGAATCCTTGAGATTTTTATCTGCATTTTGTGAATTTATGTTCTTGTACACAGTTCTGAGACTTGCTTTAGAATTGAGGTCTCTTTACAATGGACAGTGTGTAGTCTCTGGTATTAATGACCATTTAGGGATTATGCTGCCAGAATTTAGACCTGTTTTGTTGAAAACGAAATAATACAGAATTACGGCTTGTGCTCCTTAAATTTAATTTACAGACCATATTAAGTTTTATTTCTCTTGGAAAATTTAACATAGGTGGGAAATAAAAGGCTCAGAATCAAATTTTTTAGATATAAAAGATCATGTGAATGTTGTAGAAGGGCATAACTGTGATTTTAACTTTAGATATTTTATCCTTTGCAATTGTTCTTTCTTTGCAGATAAACAAGCACATATTTGATTTTCATTTAATCAATCTTGCGGTGCTAAAAGACATGGTCTTGGTTAAATTACCACAGAGTCTGTGCTAATGAGATTTATTTCATGTCACTTGAATTATATAGCTTCCTTATATTATACAGCTTTTCAGTTCAAAATAGACAATACCTTTCCAGTTCAGAAAATATACTCTCTGTAGGTTCAAAAATGTATCAGAGGGTTTTCAAATACCAACAGAGCTTTCACTTTCCAGATTTATTATTCGAATTCAGGCAACATTTCACAGAAAGGGAGGTGGGAAAAAACAGTTACTATTTAATATTATTTATAGACTAGCCTTGGCATATCCTTCAGGTTCTGTAAAGCTTGCCAGTAAGCCACTTCTCAAACACATCAGACCTTGTGCATCAACAGCGGCCAAAATACTACACAGTTCAGATATTCTGCTGTAAAAAAATAAAGGAGGAAGGAAAAAAAAGAAAACAAAGAGTTGTAGATGCTGAGGGGTTGGGGTAGTGGTGATAGTGTGGTTTTTGTGTGTTTTTGTTGTTATTTAAAGAATAAAACCAGTCTCGATTACTCTGTTTTTATAAGATGACTGTGACTTCTCTGTCACTATTTACCTAGATCTCATCAGTGAGCTCTATGGGAAATAATTTGCTTTAAAAAGTGGACCAATAAGATTTATGGTGAGTTTACTGGAAAAGCAGTTCAAGCTCACGGTCTATGATCAGTCTGTGAACTGCTGACTACAGCTATGAAATAACAGAAACTGAAACCTCATGAATTTTCCTCTAGAACTGCCATTTTGGGTCCTAGGCAAGCCATTAACCTTTAGTCTGAGTTCAATGTAAAAGCATAGGAGAAGAATTTTTAGGAGAAAAGGTGTGATTCCAGGAGGTACATTTATTAACTCAAATATGAGTCTGTTCCAAATTTAGTGTTTGCAATAAGCTATTTTTCCATATTGCTCATGCCCCTTTTTGTGTGAATACATTAATTAAACACTACTTTTTTCATATTTAAAGAGTGCTATAAGACAATTTTACCATAAAATAAGTAAATCTGGATGGTGAAGACTGACACTGATGCATTGTCCCTCATGCAAAGTCCTACAGTCCTACACAGCCAAATTATTAATATGCTTCACAGGTCTTTGTTCTGTTTCCCCGCTCATCTAGCATTTTTCTAGTGAGAAGTGTCAGTATTTGAAATTCAGTTTATTATACTTTGTCTTACATATATGGTTTGCTTCATACAAGCTGCTGTAATAACGCAAACCTAGGTACTGTATCTAAAAAACACTGTTTAATGTTTTCACGTCATGGTGAAAATCTCAAAGAACATAAGTTACCATCGTTCTTGTGAAATACATATAAATCTCAAATTTTCTAAAAATGTCTCAAAGTCTCTCCATGGTAGTTTAGAAAACTCCAATCATTTGAGTTTTAGAAAGTTACAAGAAAAAATGAGAAAGAGAACATCATGGTTTCTGGTAATTTTCTTCTCAAAATATACATGGCTATGGTAGTTTGTCTGGAACATTTGTTTTGTTATGGAAGCTGGAAGGATTTGTGTTACTGTCTTCAATATAAATTATAGTTCCACATTTTTATTGATTTCTTCTCTCCAGATTAATTATCCCCTTATATTTTCCTTCCATTTTTATCAATGCTTATGAATCCTAGTTTCACCTATCCTCCTGTTCTTCAGTCTTAACAGATATTCCTTCGGAAGCTGCTGAAACTAAAGTGTCAAATGCCCAGTAGTCAGAGTGAAATATGAAGTGCCCAGCAGTAGTTCCCAGATCATTCTTAAGACGTATGTTTTGTCTGCACTAGAATTCTGTGCTGAGATTGAGGTGAGGACATGGGTTGGTGTCTTAGTTTGAAGACAGGTGTGCCTGCTAGGAAAAGCAGGAGTCTTTCTTGCAACGGAGAATGTAAAATTCCTCTCTCTAAATTGCTGTAATTTTGAAATTAAAGGGGCTCTCAGGCAAAGAGATTGGTATAAGAATAACAGTTCTTTACTAGTGAGTTTAACAAGACTAACAAGATAACAGTAACTATAGTATGAACAACGAACAGAGTTAGGAAACAGTCACAGTTTCTCCCATGCTGGCACCTTTCCGGGGCGAGCAGGAGTCCCGAGGGACGAGATGGATCCGAAGCTCGGCGGCAGCAGCCGGAGCTGTAGAGAACGTCCCGGCAGGGGCAGGAGAAACGGCGTGGAGAGACCCAGAGCAAAACTGAAGCAGCCGAGGGTGCAGAGCAATGGGGCAGCAGCTCCTGGCAGGACAGGGGGAGACCAGGGTCTGAATTCCGGGGGACTCACGAAAGTCACTCTGAGCTCAGTTCCAGGTGAGGTCTGGGAAGATCTCCCCACAGTCCAAGATCGAACTCCCGAACACCCGAACCCCCGAACTCCCTCTGTTCCCTCTGAGACCCCAAGTGAGAGGTGTGGTCGGTGCCACCCTCGCTTTGACAGTGACCGCCTTTGTCTCTTCCAAGTACTCTTAGGTGCCCATAAGCACTCAGCCATCAGCTTCCTAGCAACTTCTTTTTGGGAAAAAATTCTATAAGAAAGCACCTCAACCCCCAACAGTTGGGTTTGTTTCCAAACCTACCATCCTCAAATCTTTGTTTTGATGAGAAGGAAACCAGCGGACAGGGGTTGGAATGCAGCTCCACACCACGTCAAGTGCTTTAGATTAGCCTGAAATTTCTGGTTTATATTTACAAAGATCCTAAATATTTTCATCATTGTATTTGCTTAAAAAAATAACTAATCATAAATAAGGATTGTGAAAAAAATTGAGCAAGATTTTTTATAATGAGATCCCACTCTTGATTTACAATGACAGATGATGTATAAAATATGAATGAAGTTAATACTGAACTATAATGTCTCTATATCAGCTGCCAGATAGCACAGCTGTTATACTGGGAATTTGTGTCTCTCTCCAGTTTTCCAAAGAAAATGAAAGAAAATCTTACAGAACACCACTTAATATGAACAAGACTGACAAAAGCATCTGTTATTAATAGTAAAAATAGACAAGTCATGACGATGCCTTATGCTAAAACCCAGTTTCTCAGAGGTACAGCAGTAATGAATACTTTAGGTTCAGCTTTACACTATCATATAATTCAATATCTATTCTTAATATGGAAAGATAAAATATTGAATTCCAGCATTCCAAAAAGCAGTGGAAATTTGCTCTCCCTAACTTCAGAACATACAAGGTCTCGATGTCCTGACCAAAACAACAGATAGCACCTACTTAATTCAACTTCCAACAGAAAAGAACAGACGTTTTAGAGAGCTGCTAGACTGCACATAAAATTTCCAGGGATGAGACTGTACAGCTGTGTGTGGCAGGCTGTGAAATATCTTGTAGTTAACTCACCCTATTCGTATACAGTTTTTTTGCATACCCGCCCTAATCTCACATGGAGCAATTTAAACCTACTGCCTTCCTTACACACTCTGATTATGGGGAACAGATGATTCTTCTTGGCTTTAAGATGCCTCACTTTCTAAGTTGAGGACTCTAATCACAATTTCCCTCAGTTTTCACTGGTATGAGATGAGACAATGGAGGCTATTTCAGCCTCTTGGCATAAACCTTGTTATCCAGTATCTAGACATCTTTGTTCTCTTATGTCGTTTCTCCATCTGTCCATGCCTCTCAAAAAATCAGATGTGACAAGGCTAGGAATGAAAACCTTTAATGTGAAAACATCTAATCATTTTAATAACACTAGTTATGTCATCTGTTCTGGTGATGCAGTTCCACTGCATGAGAGTGTTTTAATATTTTAGAAACAATATTTCTCATCACTGTCTAATACAACACTCCCTTTTTTCAATTGGGATGGAAAGCTGTTCAGAGCGAAGGTGTAGTTGAGAACTACAAGAGAAAACCAGACACTTTAAAAAAATCCATGCAACGTATTATTTTCTTCCGAAAAATATGTTTGGTTACATAGTCCATAATAAATTAGTACTCATTAGGAAAATTAAACTGAAATGAAAACAGTGTTTTTTTGTTTTGTTTTTTTATAGCATGCATGTTTCTTTCTCATCTATAAACTTTCACCTAAACTTATTCAGAAATTTACTGGATTATTATTGCAGGATAGAGATCAGATGATGGAAAATTAGAACACAAATTAGCACAAAAACTGACTGCACCTTTGACCAAAATGTAATGGTAATCTTGTGCAGGTGATCAAGGAAACAATGAACCTCAAAAATACAAACTTGGATATAAAAAATTGAGTATTTTTGCACTTTCAGTTAAAATGAAAACATACTTTATATTCTTAAAAATCTGAAATTCTAAGTTCTAAATGGTAAATTAAAGCTTACAATAAATGATTTTTATTCATGCATCTCTGACCTTGTCTTCGACTTTTATTTGGTGCAATTCATATGCACATTAAATACCTCTGTGAAATTAAAGCATGTGAAACAATTATCAGTGTATGAGTTGAGTTAATTTCTTTCTCTTCAAAGACATTTTTAAGTAAATCACTACTCAGAAATGAGAAACAAACAAGTGAATTCAGTATGTTGTGAATTCAGTATGACTTAGAAGGTTATTTAATCAAAAATCTCACTGAGCATCAGATTTTTACAAGAGGCCAAGAGGATAATGTATAAAGCTTTTTACAGTAGAATAAATTTTAATATTTTAAGAAATTGTATTTTCCAAATTCCTTGACTAAGCTGTCATACATGTATGGCTGAATGCACTAATATGCCTTCCACTGTATTATCTGTGTAATCTCTAATTAACAACATGTTTTATAAAGACATGAATCCAGTCTGAGAACTGATGAGGAAAAACAGTCATTACCTGAGATTAAACAAAAAAACAAACAAATCACCTAATGAAAACAATAATTCATGTCAGTGTTTTTTGATGAATCAAAAGAATGTAGGGTTTTCTGTGTTAAACACCAGAAGAATGTGGGATTTTCTGTGTTTGTTGGGTTTTTTCTCTTTATTTAATGGTTTCAGGGTTGAGGGGATGGAGTCTTTACACATCTGTTAGAACACCTAGTCACTGTATAGTTAAAGGTCGTTAATTCATGAACTAGTTCTTGAAAAACTATTTTAAAAAGATGTAATTTAATATAAAGAGCAAAGATAATGTAGCAATCACTTGGCACATTGTACCCTTCTTACAAAGGGCAAATGCACTAATATAATTCAGATGTGGTGAACTCTGCCAGTGCTACTTAAATCATGCTATTCAAAAGAAAAAGTTGATTCATTTTAATAAAGGCCAAAGCTACAGTTAAAAAATCAATCTAAAATTATTTTAATGTAATTTTTTAATGAAAACTGAGGTAAAATGACCATATTATTTATTTAACCTATAAGAAAACTCCTTTTATTGTCACCATATTTGCTCTTTAAATATAAAAACCAGCTGCAGTTCCTTTAAACCTGCACCAACGTTCAGTATTTATTATAGACCACAAAGCTGTGTTTTCTGTAAATATGTCTACCTCATAGTATCTTATAATAATAATAAGTACTATGTGTAATATTGTGTATATGAGAAATTTCCAGAATCAGATTCTGGAAAACTGATGGCCAGATTAGTATTCTTATTTCTTATTCTACTCTGTAGACTCCTATTTGAATGTCAACATCAAAAATTTGATGATTGTATTATTTTTCAAGCACCCAATATTTTTGACATCTTGTTTTATGGTTGGATGTTATTTGAAATTGTCTTCACAATGTCATTTTGACACTTGTGTCGAATGTAGGATAGCATGATGTTCAGTGCTCTTTTTACATTTAATCTCTGGGTAGAAAAAAATTTTGTATCGTCGTTGGAGTTTTTACACACATTGCTGTTTTGATAAAGTTTTCATCAAAATCTTATTAGGGCATATGTTCCTGATGGCTTTCTTACGCATCCTCTGTTTCTTATCACTTCTGAAAATAATTTTTTTCCCCATTTTCATCACTGTGTAATTAATTTTCTTGCAAGAGTAGGACCACTACCTCTGAGTCATGGCATAGGTACTTTTTAGAAAACTTCACTCTGTTAACTAGAACTATTCCCTTGAATTTCTAACTAAGTGTAGTAGTTCTTCTCACTGTTAGCCTGGGCATTGTGCTGATGCTTGATAAATAGAAATTCTCTTTCATTCCAAGAGAGATTTCCAATATTGTGCTAACTAATATCTGTGCAAATATCCTTGCATATTTTTTCAGCAATATCCAGTGAGATATGAATTGTAAACACATATGTTCATCAAAGTGAACACTAGAACTGCAACAGACTAGAAACACCGACATGTTCAATATAATAGAAAAAATAACAAGATGTACACACTGGTCTCACCAAGAGGTAGGTATTGAGAGAAATTTGTATCACTCTCTAAATTGAAAGTAACTCTTTATACATTTATACTTGAGATCACTGAGGAAAAAAGTTAATAATATAGAAAAAATATTCCAAAGTCTTTGTCCTTGTCATTAAGTTTTCTAATTCACCTTGCAGGAAAAGAGGTTGAAGCACCGTGCTTGTTGGTGAGTATTTGAAAAATTGACAAATGAAAAATAAGAGAACCCACTTACCAGCTTTGAGATATGACTACAGTATATCACTCTTTCATTTGACACAGGACCTGACCATTGCCATGGGAACTGGCAGGAAGCAAAGTGCCACATGATAGAAAGCTGCTATGGAGTGGTAAAGGCTAATAGCATTAAATGAATGAAGGGGTTAAAAGGTTAGGAAAATTCTGGTTGTTCCTCTGTGTAATGTGACTAGGAAAATGTATTTCAGACTTAAACAAGCTGTGTTAGAAAGAGTATGAAAAAGAATAAGTATGAATAAGAGTATGAAAAAGAATATTTATACCTCTCCACCATTAAATCTTCCCTGTTTTCCTTTGTGCATTCACTTAGCCTTGAGCAACAGAATGGAATCTTAGGAAAAAATGTGAAATGTTTTTAAAATGCGACAGAAAAACTAGAGTAAAATCAATAGTAGTGTGGGGAATGACTTGAGAAGCTGGTGTTTTCACAGTAATAATCAAAAAGTTATTTTATATCCAATATTTTGTATTGATTGTTTGTGAAACTGTAATGCATTATATTATACACCTTGTTGCTGGCTATAAATATGTGTACCATCTTGCTGGGTTTTTCTTTCCTTATTGAGTTTCCTTTTCTACAAGACATTATTTTTTGTGTCAAGTATCAGTCTACGAATATTATTTGAGCTAATACCAGCACCTTGCTAACATCTTTCGACTTTGTTTGAAAGACAACAAGAGGACACAAGGCATAACAGAGACCTTCAACCAGGACTGTTTACAGGTGATTTGCCCACTAGCTGTCAAGGGTTTTCTTTTTTCAGCTTCTTGCCAATCTCACAGAAAATTATTTCATGCTAAATTGTATTTGCTTCTGTAGGAAAGCAAAATATCTTATTTTGAAACTTTATCAGAAACATTCAGGGCATAAATAAATTCTGTTAAATATATAAAATACATTGGAAAGACAAGGAAAATTAAAAAAAAAACCAAAACAACAAAAACAAAAACTCCCCAGCCCTCTTTTTATCAATCCCTTAATTCTAAGTCAGTTCCTAAGTCTCATGAGTCCAAAAGATATCTAAGGCTCTTTGAGGTTAAGTAACTGGATGTTGACTGCTATAATACATCATACAAGATGATAAAGTTTCAGGTAGAACACCCATTTACTTTTTAAAAAATTTATTGTAAGTGAATTGTAAGTTCCTAAATTGATTTGTCAGATTTGCTATTTTTCTTTAAGATACAGTTTGACTAGAACTTCCTAGAATTTGAATGTGGTTTCTTAGCACATTTCGTTGCTATATTCTCCCAGATAGCTTGTAATACTAAGCATCACAGTCTGTTGTTAAAGAAATCTTTTTTTATTTTTGCTACTTCTGATATTTATGGAGGTCTCAGAGAATGTAATTTCCCCACAGACTCCATAAAACGAATGTGAAAAAAATATGTGTCACATTTGAAGGCATTTTTGTACAGCGGCTACTAAAACAAATATCCTGCATTAAAAAACCAAATAAATCTTCACCTGCTATTCACTGAGCATTTTTTAATTGAAAACTGTAGCCGGTTACAGAACAGAACCTTTAGCCACACACTGGGCTGTTTTTTCCAAGGTAGATATTTTAAATTTAAACTAAAGAAATATGTAGCCTGCTGGCTGTGTAAATTCTGCATGTTAAAGTTGGAGAAGGGTTTACAGAAAGGGCTTTAGTGGTATTTTTCACAAAGAGTTTAAAGGAGTATTGAAATGTTCTGTCCATAACTAGGAAAATTTTGAAGTATCTCTTTCGTGAAAAATCTAGTTTTTCCCTTATCAATGCAAACCGATTTTTTTTTTTTTCCTCAGCAGACAACAGATTTTGAAGTGTTTCATTTGGGAATATCTAAACGAACTTACTTTTCTCCAAGTGAGGTGTTTTTTTCTATTGCACTTTTATTTGTTACTGGAACTGTGGTCTGTATACAAAATCTTTAATTTCCCTTTAGGCAAAATTCATTTCCCCTTATACCTGACATGCATCTGCCAGCAGAAAACATAGTCCTGGAAATCTTATGCTATGTCCCAGGCTAATTTTCCCCACATGAATGTCTTTCCAGAGAGATCTGATCAGAAAGGACAGTACGAATCTGAACTGATGAATCTGTTGCACCAAGCTCATTAAGCTTATTGGCAGTTCAGCAGACGATTTGTAAGACAATATATAATTGAAGATTTCCAATTTTTTTCAGAAAATTTAAGCACCTTTTACTCTATTTGTGGATGCAAAAGTCAAAATAGTTTTGTGCAATTCAATGAAGAGAATGTTTATTGCAGCGGTAACTATTTCATTGCCATATCTTCACATTTTGAGATTTGTAATTGATATTTTAGGATTTGTGTCTCTAATTTAGAAACAAAATTTGTGCACATCAGCACACTTCATGTTGATATCTACATATTGAACCTATATATTTATTATTACTTAAAAAATTTGATTACAGTATGCTAAGTAGAAGAGAATTCTTTCCACCACTTTTTATTATATTTTTTGCTGGTTTAGGAAAAGGAAAAAAAAAACCCAAAATATATACATGTTTTATCATTAACTGTGTCCCTGCCAGTTTCAGCACTTCTATGGTATTTAATTAATAGCAGAACAATTTATTTATAATTCAGTTAGCCATAGATCTTGTGTCTGGTTTCTATCTGATATATGTAATGTTGTACTTTAAAAAAAAAAAATTATGAATAATAACTATAGATAAATATTTGTGACTGACTCATGTTTCATCTGTATTGTTTCATGTCTCTTGGGAAAAAAAGCAGCAATTTTTCAATTCAAAGTACACATCTGGAGAGAAGACAGGTACCTCAGGTGCTACCCGTCCTGACCATTCAGACACTATTTCATTTATTAGTCAAGCCTGATCTTTTTTGTTGTTGTTGCTGTTATGTGCAACAGGTTCAGGATATAAAGACATTTCAGGTTACATTTGCATGTGTTTTAGAATATTTGGCTTAATATGGATATGGTTTATGCTGATGAAAATTACTGTCATAAAATCTCATTCCACGTTGGAGGAATATGCAACAACTATTCAAATTTCATAAAAGTTTTTAGTAACAAAAACCCCCTCTTGTTATTAAACAATACAGATCAGAGTAAAGGTCTGACTTCTTGCAGTACTAATAATGCAGTTTCAGTAACATAATGGAAATAATTTGTGAATAAATTTTTGAAACATTAAACTTGAGTGAACAAATGCATTCATTCAGTCCTGCAGAATGAGCTGCATCTCTATCTTATTTATGGACAAAGTGTATGGTATATAATTTTATATCATTCAAATGTCTTAAGATCAAAATGTACTATTTTAAGTGTTTTGTTTGAATCTATGTCTAACATAGATCATACAAAAACTTCACATTTTGTGCATCATGGCCATCCTTTAGAATAGTACAAACATTTTGTTGAAAGGTATTGCAGTTTGAGATACTTCAGCGAGTTAAAACTTCATCCACCATGACCTTACATCGGTTCTTTGAATGGTCAATTTCCAAGTCTCTTTTTAAGCCATTCTTTACATTTTATAACTTATCACATCCTATTATACAAGCTATCTTCTAAACTACTTCTGATATACACAGAAAAAATGAAAATGCTGGTTTTACTTACTTTTCAAAATCACAAAATAATGTGCAACTATATGTAAAAATTATAATTTTCATACCCAGAGAAAAATACCCAGAAACACTTCAGAACAAAGCCCTTCAATTGGCACAAATATCTACTGAAAGCTACACAATAAAATGTAAATTCTGAGAAAAGTACTTGAAAAATGAAAGTTCTGTTATTTCTTAGTGCTTTGATAGCTTTATTTACTGTCAATCTAATCAGTCATGAACAATACCTGAACAAACATGGTGTCCTACACACTGGTGATTTGTCTGTTCAAAACACAGAACTGCCTGGGCAGGAATATCAGCATCTGTCCCTAAACTTTGCTTCTGCACAGCAGATGAAGCTGCCATATATGCACCTAAGCTTTAATTTTGTAGAACTAATGTTTTAAAAACAGATAACTGTATTTTCTCTAAAAAGTTGTGGATCTTCATGGAAATCTATTGCTATCAAATATAAACAGTCTTCTCCAACACAGGTACCTTGATTTTTCTTCTTGGAATGAAAATGTCTGGGCAGTGTGGACTTTAACTTGTTTTATTTATTTCATTGTATTTGTTTTTTTGTTTTAATTTACTTGGTCACTCACATGTTAAATGGTATTTAGGAACTCAAAGTCATATATAGAATATATCTAAGTATAATGAAGAGCAACTGAAATTCAAGTGTCCTCTAAACTTTCTTTACACTGAGAGTACTGGTATTTGACCTCAGTGATTTCCCCTTGCAAAGATATAATTCTTTGGCAAGTCAAATTCTTCCATAAGCAGTGGAATGTCTGGGAGAATCCTTCAGAGGATAATTCAGAGCACCTAAAACTTATTATTATTATTATTATTATTATTACTTTTGTTCCTACAAAAGTCATCTCTGCTGGCCACAAAATAAGCCTAATTTCCTGAGACTACAACTGCCTATGGTCAAATTACTTTATCCACAAATTGATTTATAAATTATAATTTATGTTCCTGTGAAAATTCAGATTTTTTTTTAATAAATTAACCTGTGGACACCATTCCAAAAATTTACCCAACATATATTTTTCAGTGTAAATTATTCTAAAGCTATGAAACAAAAGTATCCTAACTTTTGAAATGCAATGACACCTATAATAATGAAATAAAAATGAAACAAACAAACAAACAAAAAAATTCACAGACAAGATACTTTCTTTTTTTGCTTTTGTCTTATTTGCATAATTCTTAACATTTGTTGTTATTTTTAGCTTATGATAATGAGAGCCCTTTATTATTGTAATTTCACTGATGGGAAGATAAGATCATGGAAAGAGACATGATTTAGGATCTCACAGTGATGTATGGGGAGGTTTGGCATCTTGTCACAGTGACTGTCATATTAGCAACCATATTTTAGTGGTCCATGTTGTGTGAATAAAGTAATTATAAATTTTAGGGAGAAATGGGTATACGTGTGCTGGGTTTCAGGCTTTACTAGCTCTTAATTAGATTGCAAGTTGATACTTCAAATGATATAAAAACATATTGCTCATTTAGGAACTTCAGGCATGCTCAAAGTCCCAGAATGACCAACGTTTCCATTGCTCAGGTAGAATATGCAAACAAAATCTTTTGCCTGACACTAACATATTCAGACTTCAAAATATTTTAATGGCACTTTGAGCTGCCTGTTGCTGATAGCAATTGATGAAGGTATCTCCAGTAGCAGGTTTGGGAGAGATTAAGGGTAGACTTAAAAGTTCAGTCTGTATTTTTCAGCACTCCTGTGTGAATTGAACATAAATGTTGCTGAAGACTGTGATGATGGAATATAGCAGAGAAGTAATTATTTTTTCACCTATGACAGCACATTAAAACATAATCATACTGTGAATTCAGACAGACCACATGTAATGGTTGGCCCAAATATGTCTTTGAAATAGTTTTATGTTTAAATTTTGGCACTATCGCAAAAGGGACTTATCCATTGATAAGTCTCTAAACAGCAATTGAAGTTGAATGATTTAGTTGAGGAGAAAAATAATTAGGAAATATGTCTGTAATGCATTATTAATAGAAGTCTTTAGACAGGAAATTGTGCCTTGATGTTTCATTTGCCTCTTACATAATTGTTGCCATCCTCTTTTAGTGATTTGTAAAATATCAGTTTTGATTCATTACTCTTCTTTCCTACCATGTATCTGTACACAATCTTCCCAGAAATGAAATAAATATATTGATTCCTTCTGTCTAAAGTTTATGGAACAAGGTTAGAATCAATTTTTCTTAGTGCATCTATAGCACTGATAATTTCATATATACCTGAGTAACAGATGACAAAAGAGCTGAAGCCAAGAAAACACAAAACAACAAAAACAATATTGCTGATCTGTAAAATCAATGGGTCCACTACTCTGAGGAGGCCCACAGGCCTAAGGAGATAGGGTCCATTGTGGTCCCTTGGAGGGAAGAACCCCAGGTTAAAGAGTTGTCCCCTGGTTATGGCAACAAAGGTGCCTTTCTGTTTATGCTAATGTGTCCCAGTTCTATCTGCCTTGTTGCCTGTTGGCCTCTTCACCCCTTCTCTCCTTATATGTATATTCCCTAGAATGTTCTCCCTTCCCTGCTTACCCATTGGTGTTATTTTGCTGCAGCGCTCCTCCCCCTGCTTCTCTATTGACTGTAACCCTTTGCTTTGCCTTTGTACCGCTCCTGAGCCCTCAGCCCTTTGGACCCTGATGCTCTGTTCTGCCCTCTCTCGTCCCTATACTTAAAGCCTGGACCCTCCATTGTCTGGACCCTCCTGGACCCTCCCTGTCTTCGTCTCCAAACTCCTTCACATGTGGCTGAAAAACCTCCTCCATGGAACTCCATACAAAGACCCTTCCCACTTCTTTGCCACCAGGAACTTTACAAGAGCTACCTGGTGTGCATGCAGTGAGTGTGTGTGCCTGTGCCTCTGAGGGCTTCCCCAGGGAGATGCTTCTAGAAGGTCGTGGCACTGCTGCCTCTTGTCCCACGGCCAACCAGCTAGGGGTCTGTGACACCACTCTTTTATATATTTGCCACATTTTGAAAGAGTCTTTGATTTCTTCTCCTTGCCGAAAATTTCTGGAGCAAGACGAATTTTCTTTTCTAAATCCAAAATTTAACACACAAACCGCATACAGTTATCAGCCTTTACTTTTTTATTGCTAGAATAATTTATTATTTTTTTGTATTTGCATCCTGTTTATTACTAATGTTGTTTCTTAGATATTGACAAACCATTCCCTACATGGAACTTTGAATTTTATATACAATAAACATTTTGACATTTAGATTTTTACTGTCATCATAATGTTCGAATTTCATAGTAATGTTGAAAATGGTATACAAGTTACTGTAAGAGATAAATCCAGAATCACAAAAAAGAAGAATACAACAAGATATACAACAAAAGAAGATATACAACAAATTATTTTCAAGCCATTTTAGTTCCATATATTTGGTAATAAGTGATGTATTGAATATTGAAATAATTATGTTTCTATTTGCAATACTGGAATATCTAGTTTCAAACAATTACTCATTCCCCTATCATCTCAGGCCCTGATAAAAAGCCTTCCCTCTATTTTACTGCGTAAAGTATTGAAAGGCTGTGGCAAAGTTTCCCTGGACCTTTCTTCAGGACTCTGGGATGCATCTCGTTGGATCCTACAGACTTGTGTGGTTGTGTTCCAGCATTGCATGACCAAGACATGCAAGAATTTTTTTGGGTATAACCTTCACAGTAGAATAAAACCAGGGACAGCATACTCCGCATTTCACTGCAATTTCTACAGTAATTGGCAGAGAATGAATGGGGAGAGAGACTTCAGCATGCTCTGAGACAGCTGAGAAGCATTGTTTCATCTAAGAAAACAAGGAACAGGGTTGTTGTTAAGTACCTTTTTGAATGCAGAAATGTATTCCATGCAGTTCACAAGCAGACGTCCAAACTGAACTCTTACAGAGGTCCCTGAATGAGCTATAGAGTTTTACTATAGATAATATTCGATTGATGAAGTTTTTAGCATATAAATTTAATTGTTTCTGTGGATTTTCCTTATTTTGTTTTGTTTCACTTCCACATTTATTACGACATTTGGGATCTGACATATATTGGAACACCCACAGACTCTATTATAATATTATAATATTTGCATTAATTTCTTCAATTTTGCCTGATTTTCAAATAATTGTCTCTTTTATTTTTCTGTCTCTTTTTTTGATTTTATATTCTCAAGCCCAGAGCAGAAACAGCTACAGTTTTGTTACAGCTGATAGGACTGGTTTAACCTGTTCTTAAAGATCTCAAGTGTTAAAGGCCCTAGTAAGTCTATTCCAGTGCTTCACTCAGTTTGAGAAATGTTTTCTCATTTTTAATTTGAACTTACAGCTTCCAATGAATGAACTACATTTTTTAAGGTGCAGGAGAAAACAGAAAAATTACATTGTTGTATTGAAGTTACAGAATGGTTAAAAATGAATATAATTGTTTTTATACCACAAAAAGAGTATTAAATCACTTTTTTTATAAATAATGCCTTACCAATATATAATAAAAGAAATTAAATTTTAGAACACTTGATCTTATATTCTTTGGTGTAGGGACACACACAGTGAGTAAACACCTTGACCTCTCAGATCTTTTTGACAACTGTCATCACCGTGTTGGAAATTACTTGAAAATGTATCACATACTGGAAAGAGATTGGATATTAGGGAAAGTTCTTTCCCAGATGGTGGTTGGGCACTGGGATGGGCTCACCAGGGAAGCGGTCACATTACCAAACCTGACAGAGCTCAAGTGTTGACAATGCTCAGACACATGATGTGATTCTTGGGGTGTCCTGTGCAGGACAAGGAGTTGGACTTTGATGGTAGAGAGTCCCTTCCAACACGGAATATTCTATGATTCTATTATTCTAGAATATATTCCTATTTGAACTCAGTCTCTTTGCTGTTTTCAGTTTGTGCTGAGAAATGCTGGAACATCAGCTCTTTGTAAAATCCAAAGCTGCACTTAAACAGTCATCTCTGTTTTCCTTTTGCAATGGAACAAAGAGGCTATTTTTCATGAAAATTAGAACCACATATCATGCTTTAGAAAAAGCCAACAAAATGCCAGCCTTGACACAATAAATCCTAGGAGTTTGTGATTATGTGGGAAGATAGAGAAGATGCAATAATGGATTTCCTAGAATGGCAGCTAGTGATGTCTTCAAATGGCCTTCACTAGAGAAAAAACATACTGATCTAATCAATACACAGCCTGTAATGTAAAAATTAAGATCAGAATACTTAATAATCTAATATTTTTTCTCTCCATATAGCACTTTGGAAGTCAATATCATTAGAAACCTTGTCCATTTCCCTGCTTTGAAATCATTATATATTTAAGGTTTCTAAATAATTAATCCAGTCTGTGTGGTTAAAAATATAAAAAGTAAGTTCATCCATTATCTTCTGAGACTGCTGCCTGAATATTAGGAGATTTGGTGGTTGTGGTGGTATTTTTTTAAACTACTCAGTATTCTTTTCCTTCTTGTTGAATTGTGGCTACATGAAAGGAATAGAGTATTAGACCCATGCAGTTGCCAAAATAAAGCCTTCTTTTCCTCAGATAGGAAATGAGTAAATTACATGTGTGTTCATGTACACATGTATCCTTCTCTGATGAGAAAGGAAGGCAAGGCAAGGTCACTGTCATGGTACTTATATAAATAGGGCTTAGAAAATAGGTAAAGATGCTTATTTTTTTAATGGGTTTGCAGATATAAGAGGTACAAAACAAAATACTTTTATTGCAATATTTATGAAATACAGAATAGCTTGTCTGCTATTTGTTGTACTTCCAATGAACCTTTTACAATTCAGTACAAAACAGTTATAAAACTGCTAATGGGATTTGAATCTTTTATGTATTCATAACTTACAAGTATATGCTGGAATTTAACCACTTTTGCATTAAAAATAGCATGAATTTCATAGAACCATAGAACGATTTTGCTTGGAAGGGATCATAAAGATCATCTAGTTACAACTCCCCTGCCATGAGCGGGCACACATTGTTCTAGCTCAGGTTGCTCAGGGCCCACATCCAACCTTAACCTTGAACACTTCCAGGGAAAGGCCATTCTTCTCCAATCATTTTCCCCACCAAATCCACAGCTCCACTCTTGCCTTTTGTAAATGCAGCAATGCCTCCTGTTTTTTTAAGAAAATTAAGAAGAAAAAAAAAAAGAGAAAAATTTCCTAACTCTTTACGTTATAGGTGTTCTTTAACTTAGAAGAGGCACATGGAATTAAATAACCCTCTAGTTTACAATACTAGTGTTAAATTTGAAAGCTATGGAAACAGTGAACTGCTTAGCATCAGTTCAGCAAAAATCCCCAACACAACTTTAAATCAAGAAATGCTGTCAAGGAAATATTTGGTTCAGTATTACAGGAATCTTAAAATTTATCGAGCAGAGGGCATTTGCTGTGGGTTACCTGCTCTATAATAATAAATAATATATTAAGTCCGTTTACCTCTAATCATAATCCATTTCTTTTTTTTGTTGTCATCTCTACATACTCTAAATCACATGAACTAAAGACTTTGCTTTGCTACTGTTCCGGAGATAAGGCTACAAAGCCAGGAATGCTTTGCCAAACATCTTAAAAATTTCTTTTTTTTTCCATTGTCTTAATTGTCACAAAATCCTATCCTTCTTTTAACTGTCTAGATACGTTGGGCTTTAAAAATAACTTAATAGTAATGAGATGAAAATGTTATTTCTGTAGGAAAAGAACATTATAAGTAGAAGTCTGATTTGTCCTTCAAAATAATGATGAAATAGAATCTGACTCATTCTGCAGCTACGGCATGCATTTTAAATCAATTAATCTCCATAAAATAAGATCAAAACTTTGAACAGTCTCAACGGTCTTTTAAGCTGCCTGGACATGATACATGAAGTCACTGAGTTAAGTGAAACAGATTATATTCTTTTAACACTCTCAGCATTTACCTGCTGGAGAAATGTGCCCAGCATTTCACATTAGCTCTAATATTAAACTATCAACAGTAGAGAATTACCTTAAAAATCTGCATCAACGTTTTATCTTTCCATTCAAACAAAATAAGTCACACTTGTGCTACACTAAGGAAGTTTTTATTTTCTTTGTATGTCTGAACTGGTAAAAAGTTTTAAAGGTTTTGGTTTATACCAATCTCTGCTTCAGCTTCCCTGTTTATACACTCATACATCTCAGAGCCAAACAGTACCATCAAATCATGCAGTGTGCTTAGCTCAGGCCAGTACTTTAATCAGTTATTTCATACAGGGAGCCAAATAACTAGTCTATCTGCATAAAGTTCGTAATTGTGGTCAGCTTTTTCACTGAATTTTAAAACATTAATTACTTTACATTCTTAGTTCTGGGGCATTTTGTTATTTGCTGCAGAAATTTCAACCAAGTAATGTGTGCCATGCCAAAGTCTAGTATTTGGTGACTCTGGGTATAATCTAATATTAGAATGATATTGAATAATTATAATGTTTTTGTTTTCAAAATTATTAATGTAAAATATTAATTTATTTTAATCAAATACAGTAAAGACACTTCAAAAAGGATGTTATCACACCAATTGAAAACATAGTAATAATTTTACCCTCTTTTCACTGAACTGACTTTAACTCATACTCAAGCTAGGTTAGATCTACAGGTCTCTATAAACCTATGGATCAATTCTTTGTGAATCCTCATTTGATCAAGGAAGGTTTATCACACTCCAAACCAAGTCAGTTTTGCCAGACAGTAGGTGTGGGGATTTCCTACTTTTGCTGGGAAAGTCCCCAAGGTGTTAAAAGTCCTTTTCCTTGCCCAGGAGAAGAAAGACGTAGAAATCTTCGGTCTTCAGATACTTTTATTATTGTTTATAATAGCTTATCTAGAACACTGTTCTCTCTGTCCTGCCGAGGTCTTTCCAGCACGACAGTTCGAGGCTATTATCCGCCCGAAGGGCAGTGGTTATCTTTTATACTAAGAACTACGTATACCTTATTTACAATTATTCTATCATATATCTATCATCTACGTTAGACAATGTGTATTCTACTCAAACCAATCACAAGTGCTACCATCACAGCAGAATCATGGAGGGGATGAAGAAGAAGGAAGAATCCCAAAAGCCATGCGGTTCCTCCATCTTGGCTTCACTACCCCCATGTACTAAAATCCAAAATCTACTTTTCCACCCTGTGACAATCTTATTATTATTTTATTTAAATTTGTGAGACTTGTATTTTTTCTTTTAAAGCTGGCAATCTCTCCCATGGGCTAAAATACAAACCACAGGTGTTTTGGGCTTGTTGCCAGGGCTTCTGAGCCCTCTGGGCCTTCTGCACAGGTCCCTGAGCCCCCAGAGCAGTCAAGGACAAGCTCTGGGTTCCCACAAGTAGGTGCTGCTGCTGTGTGACTGTGAGTCCAGCAATGATACAGGGATAAAGTTAGAGTGAGAAAATTGATGACTTAATGAAAGGAAGGTGAAAAGGTTGAATCAAACACAGAATATTTCAAGAGATTTGAAGCATTTTCTTCTCAGACACTGTTCACTCCTGATCTTCATTGTGGGTTTTTTTCCAGCTGTATCTGATATGGTGGCAGACGTTGTCATTACCAGTGTAACTCTCCTAAACTGCTCTGAAGTGCTAGTAGGTGTTTGTCTAGTATGCTGTAGTCTTCCACTGTAAATGTCACAGGAATTTGGCAAAATGCACGTTAACACTAATTTAAAATATTTGCCCTTTCAGACAATATGTCTAAACAACTCTTCAAAGAATCCAACTTACTTTCATGCTATGTAGCTCTGGTATGCCAAAACCAGAAGACATTTTGTTCTTGGAAAATAGGAAGTTTTTTTAAATATGTGCATTCTTTTAAAAAATGCCCATGAAGGATTTATTATACAGGTTAACCTAGTCCTTATCTTGTTTTCATTATTTCTTCATTCTCTCATTCACAGAGTTTCAATGGTCTGTGAATTAGTGATTGCTACTTTCCAATGGGATGACCATACTTTGTTTTTCAGGAGAAAAATCATACTTTTAGGATGATTTCCAAACCAACAGCAATATTTTTCTGGGATTTGGTGCACTTTACCAGAAATCTGTGATACTTTAGAAGTCCGAAAACAGATCACCACATGGACACAGATCACCTTCTGCTTTATATTTAACTAAAATAAGTCAGTTTTTGTTTTTGAAAAAAATTGCTCTGTGCTAGATCTAAAGAGGAGGACATGGTAGCAAATGGGAGAAGTGGGAGATTATTTTCAAAATCTCATGCTGGAACTGAATTACAGCAGTAACCCAGGTAGGCAGAGTAAAAGCAAAATAGAACTGTCTTTCTTAAAGTTCTGATTTTGGTGTTGTTTTGTGTGTGTATGTGTGGGGGGGTTCTTTTGTTTGTTTTTTTAACTAATAATAAATGAAAATGAGTTATGAATTATAGTGACCAAAGTGAAAATCTTTGGGGAAAATAAAAGGCAAGAGTTCGTTGCTCAGCTGGTGTCCTGGAAGAAATTTCTCTGACTGGCCCATTTCTGTATTAGAACATGATTTTATGGCAATCCTGCTGAGCCTCTTACAATCCTAGGCTGTCAAGTAAGTGAAGAAAAATTCTTAAACATTGTTGGCTTCATTTTACAGGACTCTAAGAAGGCACAATAATCCTTGCTTTTTGTGCTAAGAGAAACTAATTATAATCGAAGGTTTTTCTTGTCTGGGTTCCATGTCTGCGCAATGCTTGTCTGGGAAAAAACAGGCAGAATTACTTTCTCCAGAATCATGATAATCAACAAGACAGTTTTCCTTAGCCTTCTCCCAAGTTAGAATGCTTCCCTTTAGTATCAATAATCAAAAGTGTTGTCTCACATTCTGCCATTCATTCCACAAGCATGAGTCAGAGAGAACAAAAAAATTTTGGATCCATTTCAGGTTCCTTTCAAATCTGGTTCAGGGTCAAAATGTAGTTTAATGAAACATAAAATTGTACAAGATGTTAATCTGTTAAAGAGATTCACTCACTCACTCCCTTGCTCTTGACTGAGTCTTCCCCTGCTCAGTAATCCTCTGTTGTGGTTATTGATGAACAGAAACACAGACTCCAATTTCAGTTCATCAGAAGGCTAAAAAAGTGTGTTTTATTAACAAAATGAAATTTTTTATATAAGGCACTTCGCTAAGTACAAAGTGACTGGTGAACAGGAACAGCACCTTCTCTACTACCATTGGATAGGTGAGAGAAACAATATATTATATTGTTGGGAAAACAGGAATGAAAAACACCACCTGTTGTTTTAAGAGGGAATATTGTTTGGAGAGTTTATCTACAAGCCTTCTCCTGGGAAAGTAAGAAGCTTTCCCTTGTAAAGAAAAGATCCTGACAGGCCTTCAGCTGTGAAGTTTCAGAGACACGGAATTCTCAGCTCCACAGTCCTCAGGCCCAGACATTTAAAAGAATGCAGCTTGATTATTAGAACATTTAGAAAACTCTCAAAGAACCTTAAGGATGTTTTCCTCTTGCACTTATTGCTGTTTATACTGAGAGACCCTTTCTGTTTTTTGTTGCTGTTGTGGTTTTTAGGGTGTTTTTTGGTTTTTTGGGGGGTTTTTTGTCCTTGTTTTTTGGTTTGTTTGGGTTTTTTTGTTATTGGTTTGGTTTTAGTTTTGTTTTTGTTTTTTTTTTTTGGCATAACAGAGTTGTTATACCTCTTCCTCTTCCTTCTAAGGGAAAAATATGGTAAATTTCTCCTGCTGAAATATCAACAATATCAAACTATTTCTGCTGTTGAAATAGTTTGATACCATAATTGCCATGTAGATCTGAATCTTTATATATTGGTTTTCACTTCTGCCTACAGATTGCTGTTAAAAAAAATACAGGGGGTTGTGAAATGTTTAATACAAGTTTCTCATGCAGGTATGATTTCAACATGTGATTGCAAGGGAAAATTGCTTTAGCTCTGCAAAATATTGAAAAAGTAACAAATGCTATTCTGAAAGCCCGACACTCACACAGGGTTAAAGTGTACAGAAGGGGTAGTGTAGGAGACAATTTTATTTTCAGAGTGAAAGCTGGAATATGTTTTGAGAGTACATACATTGTTCTTCCTTTCCAGGATCTTCCCAATAACAAAAAGTGACTGGAGATGTAATATCTAGCACTAGCCTGAGAGTGTGCTTTAGCAATGCAGTCTGATTCTTTTTTCCCTTCATGTTTATTTTAGACAAACCTGACAGATGACTGTTAACAGCATGAAAGTGGATTGACAGAAAGAGTTTGCTCACTTTTTTTTGTGTAATCTACATATGAGGCATAAACAATTTTCCCGCTTGTCTCTTTAATTTTCATACAAAATTGTTTATCTTTGAGCTTGTTCATTTTCTCTTCTTGCTGTTACTGAATAGGATGAGAATTTTTGGGACCTGATTATAGAATAGTGAGTGGAAAGCAGATTATAGGAAGGCCACCTGCAATGGAAGATATATCTCAGGAAAAATATTTTTCACATTTCTATCTTGGCCTTTCTCTTCCAGGCAGGAGGAGAGGAAGGAGAGGGGAAAAAAAACCAAACAAGCAGATACTGTTTTTTCAAAGAATGTATTAAAATTATTAAATGTATCAAAATAATTGTCCCTTATAGTTGCAGAATCATTGCAGGCAAGGTCTGGAATTTAGCCTAACACTGAAGAGCAACAGAAGAGCAGGAGTTGTAATCTGCTATTGCTATTACTAACACTTGAAATATCTACTGTTCTGATAATAACAGCTATCTCTCATACAGCAAAATATGAAATATCCGCAAGAAATGTCTACGGTAGGAGATGGAATAACTGCTAGTCACATTGTACTTCTAATACTAGTTTATGTTTCCACATTTATATTAAAATATTAACATGAATTACAGATAGAGTAGGAATTTGGTAGTAATTCTACTGGAATTCCTGCTATATTGATGCAGTTGAAAAAAAATTATTTCAATTCTGCATACTTAGTCATCATTAGGAACTCCCTTGGCAAAAGTGACTTTCTGTAAAACACTCATAACCCAAATACATTCTTCTCTTTACTCCAATACAAAATGCTTGGGAAATCTGTGGTTGATGAAATATTTATTTCTTTTTCAGAACTGAAACAAGTGCTTATGGGTTACAGCTCAAAATGTGACCCAAAGCTTAGAGAATACAAATGGTTTGTGAGAGTCTGTAATAGAGCATAAACCACTCCTAGACGAGAAGTAATCTGGTCGATATATGTCTCCTGTCTTGTAGGCTTTATTTCCCATTCTGGTAGGTTAATATTTCTTAGACTGGAATGAAAGGGTTTGTGCTGGAAATACATGTAAACATTTATAATTTGAATTTACAATTCTGCTCTGCTTATAAGATGATTTTTAACTTTCCTATCTCCTTTTTTGTTTCCCAGAAGACCTTATATTCTATATTTCCCTGTGCGGCCCTCCTATTTGTATCACCTCAGGATATTCTTGCCTCATATCGATTGCATTTGTATATTATGTAGGTTCAGGGAAAAAATATTTACTACACACAGCATTTTAAATCTTTTGCCTGGGCTGCAGGGGAGATTCATATCAGCAAAATACAAATATGCCAGGACAAACTTTTCTTATGTAGAATACAATTTCTCTGAGGCAAATGAAGTCAAAATGTCTGAGATATGCTGATGTATCTAAATATAAAAGAAGGAGAGGATGAATGAAAGAACCCTTTGATAAATCAGGAAAATATTTACTGAACTTTCTACAGTGCATACTGCATACTGTGAGTACTAGAAATTTTGTGATACAATACCTTTTAGATAGATAGTGCATTTTTATTCTATCAGTTATTACTTATCTGACCTCTTTACATATAAATGACCAGAGATTTTTTTAAAATTTTTATTAATAATTAAACCACTTCACTCTCTAGTTACTCTTTCTAGTTCATATCTAATGCATATTTTTCCATATTTTCACTGGAACTTATAAAAAAAAAAAAATAAAATTATACGCAGTAATTTGAAACAGCGAGCAGACAAGTGAGTTAATATATTTTTTTCTTTCTAGAAGAAACAAAATCTTAGTCACAATCCCTTTTAGTTGCCCTATAAATCACTATGTTCATTCTTCCTCAGAAAACATGGAAGGCTGAAAAAGAACAGCCGTGTATTATACAGCTCATATTACAACCAAGTAAATGTTTCAATCCTGTTCCAACCACAGAGTTGTTCTGTCAGCTCATAGGGTTTGAGTTAATAGAATCTTCCTGCCTAAAATTTAAAATGCTTTGTCGTTCTTTCGAGGAATTCAATAATCATTATTTTGCTATTTAACATTTCTTGCTGATATTTTTAGTTTGTGAATTATATTAATACATTCATATATTTTAATGGCAGAAATAATTGCTATTAGGAAATTAAACCTGATTAGCATAGAGAATAAGACTTTGACATACATTCCACCATCAGAACTGTAATTTTCATGACATAGAACTTGTCTTTTTTGAAGAATACTCGAATTTTTTCCAATATTTCAAATTATGTATCATTCTTAATGCACCTCGGTTTGCTGTCTCCTCAGGCAAGCTTTAGAATTAAATGCCAGGCATCACCTGTATCTATGCTCATGGTCATTAAGTATTATTCTTGGATGGAAGCCTGCTGTTTGCATATGTTGGTAGAAGACAGTTTTGTATCTCCTCTTTGTAATCTTCAGTAATTATTTTTCCATACCCTGTCTTACTAATTTCTTACTCATTACCTTGCAGTTGTAATGAAGTTCAGCAAATTACAAAGGCATTAAGTTCAAGGCAACTTGAGATATTGAATTGAATGCAGCGTTTCCAAAGATATTGGAACACCTACTTTTTTATTGTCATTGCTGCCTAGGTGATGTGCCTTTGATGCAGTGGCAGTTAACAAGTACTTTCTGTGCAGCACTAAAAAATGCAATGTTATATTCTTCATGGAACTACCGTTAGATGCATATTTTCATCAAACTGTTTTTTTCAGTGCTTTTATCTATGGGACTGGAAAAACCCCAGGGATATTCTGGTCACTGAAATGTTTGAGGTTTAAACAAAACAATGTTGAGAGCTACTAAATATAATTTTTGATAGCTTTATGCCAGTCTTAAAACTTCTAGGGGTCTTAATATATTTCTTTGTGAAATAAGGTAGGTGCTTAGTATAGAAACACCAGAGAGTTAATTTGATCCTTGGACCCTTGCTGCATATGCATTTGTGAATTGTGTTTGTAAAATATTTTTACATCCAGTGGATTTCTGTATTGTCATAATTTCCTGTGGAACTGTCTTCTGAAAGATGATCTTCAGTACCTAATGTCTAGCAGGCTTCTGAAGGTGATGGTTATTGACAAACAGCTGCTTGTCCTGGGACACCATATGAATGTTTCAATTTCCTCATTTAATTTTTTAATTCCCTATGTTTCTTAGTGTTTTTTTGTATTTAGCTTGCTTTCTTGAGACTGTCCCTCCACTGGTCATGTAGTATCTTCTGATATTTAATTAAAAGTGAATAAAAAATTTCAAGATTCTCAACATGATCTAGTGCCCTTAAAAGATTTCTTCATAAAATTTTATGTGTTAGTTTCAGACAATCCAGTAAATGGCCTAATTTGATTAATATAATTTGCAGATAAATTTTACTAACAAAATCTCTGATTATCCAATACCTTAACAGGAAACTGTTGGAGACTACTGAAATTCTGGATGCTTGGGACAAAACAAAGGTGATAACCATGCATTAAGCCTTTTTGGGTTTTTTATTTGTTTTAGTTTGGTTGGTTTGTTTTTTGTTTTATTTTCCGAACAGACATATTTTTAAGAATTATCGTATCTGGACAGAGATCAGTTTCTGGAACTGCTCAGTTCTGGTCAGAGAGTTTTCGTCAGAAGATGCTATCAAAGTTTATGTACATCATTTATGTGCTAAGGTTTTTCTTCAGTGATGACACAGCTTTCTCTAACTTATGGTTTATTAGGATTCTGGTAATATGGAAATCCACACAGGAAGACTGCAATTTTTCATCAGTACAATGTCAACATGGTATTTCAAAAGATTCCTTTGCTTTGAAAGAATTCACTCTTGTGGACAATATTTCTATTTGCCTTGGTTTCCTCAATCCACATTCTGAAAACTCAGATCACTACACACACTGTAATAATATATGCATAGACTTTCATGAAGTTAGAGAGAAAAAAATATAAATTATTTTAATAAGTATTTTAACACTTCCACAGGAAAAAAAAAGTATTCATTACACTGACTTACAGTGGGCTTTACCTAGAAAATTTTACTTTTGTTGATATCTCCCCTAAAATTTTACTTCTTCATCCATCGAAAACCAATTCAAAAACCCACCTTGTACAGAAACATACTGAGATCTAAAAGAGTACCAGTGTGGCTTATTTACCCTACAAACATGCCCTAACTGTCATGAGAGTGGCTGGCATGTTTTCCTCAGACACATTGTTCAGGATTTTCACAGATTCATGAAGCTATGCTTTTCCAGTTACTAAAATGAATGGGAAAAAAGTCTAGAATGAGAGTCTCTCTGCCCATATGTATTTCTTTTCCAATATATTAGACTGATATCTTTTGCCCATACATTGCTAAATGCTGCACAGGGGCTACTAGGGTAGCAGAAGTCACACTACTATAATTAGGACACTTCAGCAATTTTAGAGATGTGTTTAAAATGTATTCGGGCAGGTTAGTACTCAACGTACATTGTGCAAAATAGTGTAAGGGAGAGGAAAAGTGAAAAATCCACTTTGGTTGCCAATCCACTGGACACTGATATGCTTCCATATTAGTAGATACTTCAAAGTCTTGGAGTAATAGAGAACTCCATTGTTCTACTGAAGCAATAAGAGAACCTACTACCAGTTCTGATGTATGCTAACACGATCAGTATGAGCTTCTTCACAAGCCAAAAATCAGTCAAGCCTATGTCAAATATATTTTTTCCCATGCAAAAAGATTTAGTACTTCTAGATTGAGTTACCAAGAGATCAGTGGAACAACTTTACTTCAAAAGAAAGTGTAAGTATAATCTGCAATGCTGTCACAGATAAGAAACCCAAAAAAGTCATAGTAAATATAGTTTTTTACAAAAGCAAGATTACATATTTTTCTCCCAAGAATATTCTGCTGCGCCCAAAACCAGCTTGCAGTTTTCCTTTCCAGGATCCAGACCAGTCAGAAAGTCTTCAAGGCATTTTCCTGGTACATGAACCCACAGCATGAAAATCTGTTCCTCTGTGTTTTGTCCATGTTGTATGTCACCTTCTGTGACATTTGGCTACAAAACCCCAAAGCTGCTAAAAATCAACAGATTGAAATATAATTGTTTCAAGGACTCAACTGACCTTAAAAGCCTAGCTTTCATATAAATTGCTAATGGCATGATATCATGGATCTCATTACTACTATAACCATAAAAATAACTATATATAATTAAAAAGTTATATTGTAAATGCACCAGTTCAAGTGACAATGCAGAAGAGAGGCTGATCAAGCCTATTCCATTAAACAAATGCAGAGAATGATGAACCTGGGGATCTGTGTGAACAAGTAATAAAAGGTGACATTAAAGATTGCAACTTTTCATTTTCCATCGATTTCTTTTCACTACCCTATCAAATTCAGACAAAGGATATTCTTTTGCTATAGCTACTAACTTAAACTCTGAGAAAAAGATAACCTTTTTATAGGCTATATACCTCATATTATGGTATGAACTATTAGTGGTAAAAAAAGATAAATGGAGAAAAATAACATTAAGATATCTTGCCAGAACCTTAAAATACTTAGAGTTAAGTGAAAAATCTTAGTTTGGAATATCATTCTGGTCTAAAACTGTTATCAGCTTTGCAACCAGAGACTATACTGTAACAGACAAAGACAGCCCCAAAAATAATAAATATCTTTTGGTATTTTCCCAAAATACTTGAAGTGGTTTTCTTCTGTGAAAATAACAGAAATTTGAATTTATTTATTCTTACCTGAAGTGAACTAAATGTATTACTTCAACACATTTGTTAAATGCAGAGATAAGTTATATTTTAGTCTTTACATATATTTTAGTTATAACTATTGTGCCTGTTTTCATAATTTTTTTGTTTTTATTTTGTTTTCACATGTTGGAATTTTTCAAACAGGAAAAGAAAAAAAGATTGATGAGGGTAGGAGAAGAGCTGAATTCTAAAACAATACCCAAATAAGCATAATAAATAATAATAAAATGGCATTCATTACAGGTGAAATAAGTATTTTTCATGAGTATGTCAAGCAGTCCAGTGATACCTTGCACAACAATCATACAAATGTGATTTGAGGTCACAGTGGAGTACAGCTGCTATAGTTTTATATTAATTTCCTTTCAATATATCAAGACCATCAATTTTACTTTGAATTATCTTTTTGTAACATTTCCAGCTACATTCCACATATCATTTCTCCTATAATTTCACTGCTCACCAGTGTTCTCTGTAGCCTCTCTACCTGGTCCTACCTTTTGTTCGGAAAAAGAAAAATGAACCCTTTTACCCTCCAGCTCATCTATGTTGTCTTCTGATTTTTTTTTTTTTCAGCTTTTCCTTGCATTCTCTACGTCACTGTATCCAGGCAGCCTCTTCTGAAAACCAGGTCCATGTTCTCACAGAAGATTTATTGTTGAAGAAAAGTAGGAAGAATAGTTATGATCAAGGGAATTGTTTTCAAAAGAACTTTTTATCATGGATTTTCCATAGGATATGTCTTTTTAAATATAGGTAGTTCAAGTGTCTTGGGTAGTACAATGAACAGTAAAATTTACAGTGTTCTTAAACAATAAATTTTAATATTCTTGGCTCAAGTAATGTTTTGTAATTGAAAATCTAAGGGATTTTTTGTTGGTTGGTTTTGGCATTTTCCTTGGAGCCATAGTGTGGAAATTGTTTCAGTGACTTCTTTTGATGAACAAGAATATGACTTTAATTTAAAAATAAAGTTGCTACTCAATTTTTGCCTTGACCAGTAGCTTTTACAAACTATAACTTCTGCTGAAAACTGAGGAATTTACCTTTACTGTTATTACAGTATTTAAAATACAACAAGTTCTTCTCGGCTCTTCACCTATGCTACTTCTGCTTAAGACCAAGACAAATAGAACATTGACCCTCTAGAGCTGGGGACAGTTGCTGAATACAAACAACATTGCAGGTTAGCTGTACTTGCTACATTCACGAAGGCAAGCTTTGTCATTATTACTTCCTTCTGTCATTTAAATGTGCTTGGCAAAATAGACAAGACCAGTCTGACAAATTAAAAACTCGAGTTCTTAGCAGGTGAGACAATATAAATCTACAGGTGTTGGAGTAAGATTTGCAAAATGCTTTCACAGCCATGTCTGTATCTCTGATGTCTCAGAATGCTCACTTGTCCTGCAACTTTTCCACTTTTCTGTGTTGTCTGTATTCAGCAAAATGAGCATGGAATGTGCCATTACCCTTATTGATGCACTTCTGCTTGCCTACAGCAAGGAACCTTCTGATCAATACCTTTATTGTAGGAAACTTGCAGAAGAAAATGAAGCAGTCTAAAAAAACAATACTCCAGCTTTTTGCTTCCACTTGCTTATACAAAGGAACTATCCTCTGAGCTTCTGAAAAGAATGAGTCTCAGGATTCTTTTGGGGCTTGATAATGAAACAGTAGACAAAAACCTGTCATGGGCAGAACTTCTGTATGACCCAGGAAGTAGATGAATACACTGAGTACTAAATTCAGTTTTCCAGTAATTTGGAACAAATTTTAACCTATAGTTAATCATATACTTCTTTAAAAGCTCTCAGGCAAAACTATTAAATTTTCACTTGCAATATATTTTGGGGGTAATACAGGCTTAAACTGTACACATACCAAAATGTTTTCCCCAACAGTTTCTACTAAGACTGCAGCTGTGCTCCACTGTGGCTGGTATGTCTCACAGTCATCTGTAGAGGACCATCACAAATACCCTCTCCATCTAATTTTTTCATATTATTTCACAGTTTTCCAAGAACAAGATTAATATTGCCCCTCTCCCCTATCATATTTAATTTAAAGCTCTGCCAATAAATCTCACCAATTCCTTTCTTATTGAGATGATGTCTGATGCCTGATGCCAGCATGCATAACCTTGCATAGGCCATATCATTGTCAAAACACCAAAATTTTGGTGACAACACCAGCTGTGAAGACATGTATTAACAGACCCAGCCCATCTGTTTCTTTTGGTACTGCTGCTTTCAACTGGAAGTATAGAGCAGAAAATAACTTGCCCAAGATTCCCATACTAAATGTCCAAAGGCCCTGAAATTCAATTGTCTTCAGACTATGTGTTGCCACTTCCTTGCACCCTACATTGAAGATCAGTACCAGGCAGTAGTCCATAGGCCACACCAGGCTTGGAAGTCTCCTGGTGAGGTCCTTAACACAGGCAGGCAGCAGACTTTCCTATGGGTTGGGCCCAGTTGGCATATCAGACCCTCTGTTCCCTTTAGAAGTCAATCTCTTACAATTAAGTGCCACCTTTTCTTCTTGCAAGCAGCCGCAATACAGTGGATTGATGTCTCTCATTGTGGTGGTGCCTCTGGTGTGACTGCACCTTCATCCACTTCATCCTTAGGCTGATCTTCTACATAAACTTCTACATAAACTCTGAACTTACTGTTCAGAGGCACATGGGGGAGAGAGAAGCATGAAGAAACATTTTGCTTGCATCCCAGAATATGAGACTAAGCTACATTTACTTCTTGCTTTACAACTGATACCTCTTTGCTTGGGGATGGATAGAAGACCTCCTTGATCTTGAATTATTTCTGATGGCTGCTTTTCTCTCGCAGGGGCCAGAGCACAGTTCCACACATATGCACACAGAATATCCACTGTGCTGTGGTTCACACCAGTCCACTCTCTCTAACACAAAAAAAATGGTGATGCATCTCTCACAGTGACACTTTGGCTAGAAAGAATAAGGAACAGTACTTTGGCTGTCACAGTGAATAGATTTTTTTCCTGTCAGAACATGGCAAGATGTTCAAGAGTACTCACCTGACATACAACTTCCTATAGCCATGTCCAACTTAGCTTAGCTCTGAGCTAAAACAATGATTGGCATGAAAGAATATTTGCTCACTCTATTGCTCAAAAGAATAATGAGTCGTCTCTGACTTCCAATTTCAATGGTAGAAGATGGGGGATTTTTTTACAATAGAATGTTAATATATAAAAGTGGAAAAAAATTATCACTAGTCACTATTGTAATATAAAGGCCTACCAGACCAACAGATCTAGCTTTGCAGTGGAAATTCTTGTATGCCACCTAATCAATTTTTGTCCAAAGGTAAACAATAGCTAGCCATTGTTAGATAGACAGAAGCCTGGAAAACAGGTTTTGCTGTGCCAAGGGCATAGATGGGATGAATCATGTGCTTCAAAACAGAAAATTATAAAGGCCAGGATTTGGACTTGACAATGCTTGTGTGTCTCTTCCAACTCAGAGTATTCTATGGTTCTATGAATGATGAGAATTTACAATGACAGATGGTCATTCAAAGATCTGAGAATATATTCTTCTATGTTTAACAGTAAAATTAAATGTTTACACAACTGTGAATTTAAATAGGTTGCAGAGGGAGAACTTCAGAGAAAATTAAAAATGGAAGCAAAAAGTGGCATGGGGTGGAAGAGGATTTCAATACAATCAGAACTTAATGGAAGCTTAGCTCTTAAAGACTACAACTGTGCCATTCTATCAGCTTTGCCTCTTGATTTCAGTAATAAACCACTACCTTTCCTCAGCCAAATAAACCTTCCGGATCTCCTCATTCATATTCACCATCATGAAGGATTTTATCAGGTATTTTTAATTACTTATTGTGCCACATTTAGCTCTCAGACTCTGATATACTAGAAAAATGGCAGAGACTAGACTTTGTTTCTTCATCAGCTTTTCTTGCTGAATATTCCTCAGACCTATTCTCATTTTTATTAATGGATCAGAATGTAAACGGTACTGAAAACAAATTGTGGAAGACTCATAATGTGAAATTATATTTTTAAAGTAATGTTTATTTACTGGTGACTGAGTCTAATCTACTTTGGGCCTCACCTCTGCTCCAGATCTGGAATTGTGTTTAAAGAATTACTAGTATATTGATTTTTTCTACAAACTGATGTCAAGCGCTTCCACTATGTCACTGTTTTCAACCTTGCATATATCCTTTTTTTTTGTTTGTGAAACTGACATCTCAGTACAGCCAAGAATGGTAAATGACAGATAAAACCTTATCCATAAATCTGGTAATTTTAGCAGGACATCATAAATTTATTTAGACAAATTTATTATGTTATTATTATTATTATTATTTATTATCAGCATAGTGAGATAATTTCCCCCCTCCAATACTAAAATAGAGATCAGCTTTTTTCTGATATCTAAGCCATCAAGCAATCAAATTACTAAAACACAAATAGTTTAGCTAACAGCTTTGGCTCCACCAGTTGCAAATATATGAACTTCACAGAAGCTGCCCTGCACTGAATGATTAGTTACCATCGTCATTGTTAACTTCATCATGCATGAAAGTTCAGTTTGAAACTTGGAATTCTGTATTATTTTGCTCAGCTTCCTACATCACAACACCTATAGTCTATCAGAACTACCCAGTTTCCATTACGGCACTGTGCAGGATGTTTTGAGTTAATTAAATTTTATGAAATGTATTATACATACTGTTCATGTTCTGAAGTGAAGTAAAAATTATACTTTAGCAGGATTAACAGAAATTGCACAATTTTTCTTTATGTTGTCATATTTAAGCCTATAAGAGAGATTACATTAAATTTTATAATGTCCATGCTTTTCTAATTTTATTAAACGTATTAAGCCAAGCAAATAAAATATCTTCATTATGGAGTACAAAGCAGGAGAGCTAGTTGAGAAGCTCATAAGACCTTGCTTAATAAATGGCAGAACTAGACAAGTATTTGGTGAAGTGTGTATCAGATCTTCTTGTTAATTTAATCTTCTTCATCTAAGTCTTTGATGTATTCTTTCTAGCTTTTCATCTTGATTGTACAGCTGTTTGAGAAAGAAGAAAAACAAGAAAATCTAGTTATGAAATGTGATCAGTTCCTGTTATTTTGTGATTTAAAAAAATCCTCTTCATTTTTAGTATTATTTTGCTTTTGGATGTTTCAAAAATAAACAAACACAGGCTTCACACAGCAACACTTTCTTGGAGAAAAACTTCTGTCCTTGCTGATGTGCTCTGTACTTCCCTTGCTTTTTGAAATTTGTGAACAACTTAGTTTGTTGCAGTGAGATACAGGTTGAAAAGAGGCTTTAAGCTGCATTTATGTAAATAAAATTTTAAAGCTTACTTAAGTTTATAAATATTTTAGAAGTCTAAAAGGAGGAGCTATTTGGTGAATATTTTGTGCTAGCTTGTCCTTGACTTTAGTTTCAAAAAAAATCTTCCTGTGCACTCATTTGTCTGATTGTCCTAGTTTGGCATTGTTGTAATTGAGCCAATAAGAGGTGGCTACGCCTTTTGTGAACACACATTCTTAAAACAGAAGAAGCTGAGAGGGCTGCTCTGGACTTCCAGCCTTGGAAGAGGTGGCGGGCCCGGATCTGAGCCGGATCCAAGCCAGGTCCGAGCTGGGTCCAGGCCGGCCCCACTCAGC
>VYXF01006342.1:104401-117979 GCA_013397295.1 Polioptila caerulea | reverse complement strand
AGCTCTTTTCTCTTCATATTAATTTATTACTATTAAATAAAATGTATAATTTTTTCAGCACCAATATCTAACATAATTTGGTTTTAATCTCATTTTTAGGTTTATTTTGAACCTTCTAAGTTCTTTCAGGTTTATACACAGAGATTTATCTTTCTTTGCTTCTCTGGGTTTATATCAGATTGTAAGTGCTGCTTAATAATAAATAACATGAGATGGCCCAGCTGGACTGATGCTGTTTTGGATCTGCTACTAAGGAATAGGATAAACCTCATTCGCTAGTGACACAATGGCACCATGTTGGCTATGAAACATGAGTTCTAAATCCTGAATGAGGAAAGAGATTAGCAGAGTACAGACCCTGGACTTGAAGAAAGCAGACATTTCTTGGTGCAAATGAGCTCAAGGCAGCTGTCAGATCGAGGAGGACAGCCTCTCAAAAGCACAACAGCCTATCTTATCCTCATGAAAGTGAGCAACATATCAGGAGAGTCTTTTGGCTAAACACAGAACTTCTGCCACAACTAAAATGCCAAAAAATAAGCAAGCAGGATGCTGAAGCAGAGACAGACTAAAAGGAATTTAGAAGTATTTTTGGGGCATGCATGAAAGGTGTTAAGCTCAACTAGAGCCAGAACTGGTAACAAATATCAAGAGCAACATGAAGGGCTTCTGTTATTTACATAACAGAAAATGGATAAGAAAAGTGTGTGTTAATTCCTAAACATGTAGATTATGTAGTGCGAGTAAATAAAGATAAGAGGGAGAATAGAAAAATTTTGGTTCTTTGCATCTTTCTGAGTCTCACAAATCTTTGTGCCTAGAGGGCTATTAAGAAGGAAATAAATGACTCTGAGTTGGAAGATTTGAATAATGTATGTCTAGAGAAATTTCTACATTTACAGTTCCTTGAGATCAGACAAAATGCATGCAAAATTCTGGAAGAGCATGTCAAAAGTCTCTATGAGGAATCATAGAGGCTCATGGAGATAGTTCCCAGTCAGCACAGAAAGCCAAATAGTGCATAATATTTAAGAATGAAAAGGTGAAGAATTAGAGAACTCCATAGTAGTCACCTTACTTCAATTCCTGCAAAAATCATGGTACAAATGCCCTTTGAAATTATTTCTGGGAATATGAAGAAGGAAATTTTTGTGAATGGCAATGTGACCAACCTGATTTACTTTCATGATAAGATTATTAGATCCATGGATGTGAGGAGATAAACAAATGTTCCCTACTTTGATTTGGGAAAGACTGATTTCACACATCATTCTTATAGTCACTTCTGGAGGGCTGAAAAAAAACTGTCTAGATCATCAGACTCAAGGATAGGGGTTAATTGTTTACATTCTGCTTGAAGAATGGTCACAAATAGAGGTTCTCAGCATCCATTATGGGACTTTTCATGTTAATATATTTATTAATTGTCTGGAGGAAGAGGTAGATCCGGCATCCTGAAGTAAACAGATGATAACAAGTTTGTGTGAATCTGTTGACACGTGCAAGAGGAAATCTCCGCCTCCAGGGTTTGGATGTGTTCATAGGAAAGCACTGACAGGAACCTCTTGCAGCTGGTATAGAGCAGATCAGTATCAGTTCCATTGGCTTGGTGAACTATAATGATCCTTCCAACGAACATTATGGCCTATGACACCAAGGCTGAGTTATCAAGTTTTTCAGCTGGGAGATAATTTCCTCAACAGATCACAACTTGTCTGATGAAAAACAATAAAAATTAATTACCATGCTTGAAAGGTCGTTATTAAATGAAATAACTCAATGGTTCAGAAAATGGCACCATGACCAAAATAACTAGGCTGAAGACTGCAGATTAACTTTTTCATTAACTGTCCTTTAGGATGATATTTTTTAAGTATTGAAGGAAAAGGTCTCAAGCACTAAACATTTTCAATAGGAATAATAATTATTATTAGTGCATACTTGGATTGAAATTGCCCACTCTTCTTCAGACAATGAAAATCAAATTTCTCCTTTAAGTATTTTTCTTCCCTGGCCATATCTAATCTATTGTCAAAGCCCTCGGAAAGCATCTACTTCACTACACTACATAGATACCTCCTAGGAGATTTACCCCAGGTATTTACCCTGGTACAGGGAACCTCACAGGACCCCTTTGAAACTGAACAACACAGATCCTGAGTTGACCCCAGGAATAAGACTTTCTGAAGGCCTTCCATTCCTTTCATGTCAATATTCTGAATAGCTAACCAAAACACAAATTGGAAAAAGTTGCAAATTCACTCTACCATGCTAATTGTAATTATGGGCTACTAGTGCAAAACTCTGCACTTCTGTGGGTATCATGCCTCATGTTTTGCAGTGCCGGGCGACACTGAGAAAGAAAACTTCCACAAACACAACTCCACCTGAGCTGTACATAACATAAAGGAGGCTTTAATTTTAAATGTTGTCACCTTTCAGCAGTTATTATTCACTGAAGACAAAATAATGTGGACTGTCAAAGAGCTACTGTAATGAAGATGGAGCAGTAAAGCACTAATTCTGGTCCAGATTACACCAGGAGGATTTGTTTGACTTCAGCAGTACAAAAAATTAGGAGTAGAATTTAGGTGAGAGTATACAAAATATGATTATATAACATATAAGGAAGGTGTTAAGGAATCAAATCATTGCACTGCTAGAACAGTCCCAGCCCTCTAATTTTTTTGCATAGTGCCCATTATAACATTGTGTAGCTGGCAGCTCCTGACGCATTCTGCTGTCATTGTTCCATTCTGCTGTCATTTTTCCATTCTGTTCAATTTAAAATTATGTCAGTAAAAGATAAGCCACCTCAATTTGTGTAAAAATGGTTTAATTCTAATATTTTTTCAATAAATTTAGTAAAAGTTTTCAGTATTTTTTTCATAATGCATTTATGGAATCAGAATTTTGCTTGTATCTCTCTGTACTCTTGCAAACTCCTTCATGATCAGGCCAAGGCAACAAAGGTCCCCATTTCTCTGAATGTTTGTAAGATTTTAACCAGACTCTAAGGGCACTCACAGCCCATGCTAGTCCTAATGGCTTTTCCCCTGTTCTTCAGTCCTGGAGCAGAATTTGGGCTTAAAGGTCACATGTTCTCTGCCAGTCCTGTGCCAGACAAGCAGATAAATTGCCTAATTCAAGGGCTTGCTTTATTGGCTGCTTTGCCCCAGTGAGTGGAAGGTCTAGAGAGAAGTGTTGGCAACTACTGCATGTTGCCAGTGCTCCTGGCTTCAGGAGGCCAGTGCTTTGTTCTTGACTCTGTTACTGATCTGCTTTGATAACTCAGGCACATAATTATGCAACATTTTCTACATTAATTTAATTCTGCATGCTTTAATTTTCATATTTAAATGTTTAAAATGAAATTAGTTGGGGTCTGATTTTTGAAGATATCAAGAATCTATCTCTTGCAAGATAAAGGTCAGTTAACACAGCTGGAAAAACAAATCATTGGCAGAGTAGCTCCTGGGTGCCTAGGCAGCTCACTTCTGTTGAGTTGGTCTAAAGTGGTTTGCTACCAATAGTAATAGCATACCAATAGTGAATGCTATCAATTTTAAGGAATTATTTAAAGTGGTGTTTTTCAGAATTAAAATATGCTTAAGATGTGCATATCAAGAATAAAGGAAGAATAAACAACACAGACAAATTTTCCTGATCTATTTAGGGTGGTAAGTGCATGGGCTAACTATGAACAGTTGCAGGATGATTGCCACCAAATAATTAGGTAGCAAGAAGATAATGACATTCAGTGCAGAGATGATGCTTACACACAAGCAAAACACAGCCTCACCCTTCCTGAGTGGTGAAGGGTTAGAAACAGACTTTTATACATGGGATTGAAATCTTAGAGAGATGACATATAGCTTTTTGAAAACTTTTAGCAGCACTTATAGAAGATAGAATACTAAGTATTTTAGCAATCATACAGTGTACCTACATCTCTAAGATAGGGTCAGTTCTTGTATCTGTTTCCAAAACACATAGAGAAAGTGAAAAGGTGAAGAGTAGTTATTTACATGAACCAGATTCCAGAAGTGGACTGATGTGACCTTGTTATTCCAGTTTGGTTGAGTGTGCAGGAAGAAGACCATTTTAAACATCTTTAAAATCATGAATACAGTGAAGAATAAACAGAGACACATTATCTACTTCCTCCTATAATACAAGAAATACTGGGTATTTCTTGGTATTATATACTGGGTATATACTGGTAATACTGGTATCAGACTGAAGATTTAATACACAAAAGATATCATTAATTCACATTTTAAGTAGACAAGCTGTAAAATGTTCACTGTGAGATTTGATGCTTGCCAGAATTTTACAGTTGCTCTCAAAGTCATTGAAAAAATCAAGGAAAAAATACCTCATGGGCTACTAAACACAACTACACACCTCTGACTCTAGATCCTAATCACAGAGAACAAACTGAGTCTGAGACTGAGAAGTTTTTTTCCTCCTATTCTTATATGGTAATCATCAGACAAAATACTGAATTTAGCATAAGCCAGTATTGGCTTATGGTGTCTGCTTATTTTCAGGTGGAAGGACTTGGTGCAATAGTAGGAACAAAGGAATCAAGGCAGCATTTAGGCAGAAGAGAGAGGGAATGAGATTAGTAGCAACATCCTGAATCTAACTGTGGATATTCTTGTCCTATTCTGGTTCAGATAAAGAGATTCATGTGTACTTTAAATTATGTGCTTCAGAGCCATTTGCAGGACCAAGGAGTGGTGATTTTTGCCTTTAAATCCAACATTATATCAGTTTTTGTTCTTCTTGGCTTCAGAGTATTACAGGACCAGTAAGACTGTGGAGGTCATGAAATGAAGGAAGTGTGTAAGCACAGAAACTCATAAAAGCCTTTCTGAAAACTTTCAGGGACTATCACAGCTTAGTTAAAGCTGAAAATAATGAAAATGTTGCATAGACGATCTACAAAGTTTTTAAAGGTGAGCTGACAGCCCAGCAGGCAATTTTCTTCATGATGTCTACCGTGAAAAGTCTGCTTCGTGTACTACAGCTTCTTTTCCAGTGTGTTGTGCAGTTTAGTTATGATTTCAGTGCCAACTCATTTCATTTCCACAAATTATGAAATAATATCCTAATAACAACAACAAGATTAACATAAGGCTGTCAGTCTTGTCTTAACCACTCCTGCATCAGCTACTAATTCATGTCAAAAACTGTTTCTTTTTACCCCTTAACTCTAAAGTTATGTTTGCTATCAATTTAAATGTACATTATTACTTGTATATTTCAAAATATACAATTTTTAAAATGTGTGTGTGTGTGTGTGTGTGTGTGTGTGTGTGTGTGTATGTGAAATGAACTAAGATAATTTCCCTTTCTCTGTGCATCTTTTTCTGACCTTCAATCTCTGTCACTCCTTCTCTTTGGAAATTAAAGTGGACTGAAAATTCAGTTAGTGTGCACTCTTCTTGAAGGTCTTTGAATAAAATTTATATTTTTGCCTTTATATAATGAAGATATAAAATAAATCTAAAATTAAACAAATGTGTCTCACATACTTCTAGTCACAAAAGCACCTGCATCAGAAGACACCAAGATATTGCTGCATTTTGGTTTGACCAAAGAAGCTACCAAGTACATTTCATTTTGAGGACAGTGGAAAAATAATGATTCTTCATTTTCAGTGAATGCATATCAAATGACAGACAAGGAAGAAAATGAACAGAGATCTTTTATAATTAGGGAACTTTGATGTAAATATTCTATGGGCTCGTTTTTGTGTCCAAAAATTTTCTTGAAACTTATGAGTACCCTTCTGATGAGCAAAAATTTTCCAAACATAATAGGAACATTATCAGAGTAATATATAACATCTAAGAGCACAATGTTACACAGAATATGACATCATCTTTTTCTAATAAGCCCATTCAAAGATCTGAATTTCAAAGCCACAAACATGAATTTATACTCAAGAATTTCTTTACTCAAGGGAATGCACTGACATGTTATAAGCAAGATTTAATAATTGTTTAGGAGCTGACTTCAGTCTTCCAAAATGTGAAAAAGACCATAGTAAAAATATATTTTACTAATTTTCCTTGCAACATTTTGGTATTGGTGGAGGTTGGAAGTGGGGTGGAGGTTTCTGTGAGAAACTGCAAGAAATTTATGCCATATCCAGTGGAGCCCATGTCAGCAGGCTCCAAAACAGACCCACCACTGGCCAAGGCCAAGCCCATCAACAACAGTGGCAGGACCTCTGGCATAATGTATTGAAGAAATGGACAAAAAGAAACAACTGCATCCAGGGAAGAGAGAGGTGAGAAGGAATGTGAGAGGAATAGCTCTGCAGACATCAAGGTGAGTGGAGCAGGAGGAGGTGGTGTCCCGGATGCCGTGGGTTTCAAGGTTTCCCTGCATTCCGTGGTGCAGAGCAGGGTGAGGCAGCTGTGCCCCTGCAGCCCATGGAGGCCTGTGGGGACCAGAGATATATCTGCAGCCCTTGGCAGAGCCCACACTGCAGCAGGCTCCTGGCACGACCTGTGCCCCTGTGGACAGAGGAGCCCACGCTGGAGCAGGTTTGCTGGCAAGCCTTGTGACCCAACAGCGGACCCAGGCTAAAGTGATCTGTTCTTGAGGGATTGCACCCCAAAGAAGGGACCCATTCTGGAGCAGTTTATGAAGAACTGGAGCCCATGAGAGTGTCTCACACTGAAGAAGTTTGTGGAGGATTGTCTTCCATAGGAGGGACCTCACACTGGGACAGGGGAAGGTGTGAGAATATCTCTCTGTGAGGAACAAGGAGCAGCAAAAATAACACGATAAAGTGACTGCAGCTCCCACCCCCCATCTCCCTCTGCTGCTGGAGTACAGGTAGAGAAAATGAGGAGTGAAGTTACACCTAAAAGGAGGGAGGTTGGGGGAAGGTGTTTTAAGGTTTGTTTTTACTTTTCATTATCCAACTTTGATTTTATTGTTAGCAAATAAATTGATTTTCCTAAAACGAATCTGTGTTGCCCGTGATGGTAATTGCTCAGTGGTCTCTCCCTGTCCTTATTTCAACCCATGAGCTTTTTGGTCTATTTTCCCCTCCTTGTCAAGGTGATGAGGGGGATACATAGAGTGGTATTGATGGGCACCTGGCATTCAGCCAGGTCAGCCCATCACACTGAAGATGTAGACTGCGATTAGAGTCTCAGAGCTCCAAAATCCCTAAAGGTAAACATTATTTTAATAAATTGGAGTTTCTTTCTGCGCAATTTACCAAATCCAAACATCACTTTTGTGGCAACTTAGAATAAATTCTGCACAAGATGGAAAAGCAGACACTCTCTTGGAAGTAATGCTTATGCAATGCAAGAAGAAATGAGATTAAATTTCCATCTTTTCCTCTGAGGCATTATTAGTATACCAATACTATACAAATACCAATTCTCTTTCATTTCTCTGGCTCTTGTTATTCCTCTTCCCCATCTCCAGACTAGTCCTTACAATTGGAAATTTTCTTAGTTCAAATGGCACAAAACATGACTTTGCTGCTTGCCAAGACCACTGTTTTTTTATTTAGGAATCTTAACTATTTTTTTTTTTTTTAATTTTGAGATTAATCTCTTTTTACTTAGATCGACCTATCTAGGTAATTGACTGTCATGAATGAATTTTTCGTTAAAGATTCCTGTCTGGATGAGATCTGTCATTATATTCATTACTCAGATAAGGAATGGAGGTGCATAATGGTGTCAGAGGTTCAATCTGCATTGCTTGGGAGGTTTCTCTGAAAATCTCCCCAAATTTTCTACGGAGTCTTCCTTTACATGCTCTTTCAAGCAGAAGCCTTAGAATAACCTCTTCCCACTTGTCTTAGTTTGAAGACAGGTGTGTTTGCTAGGAAAAAAGCAGAAGCCTGTTTTGCAATGAAGAATGCAAACTTCTCTCTGAATAGCTGTAATTTTGAAATTAAAGGGGCTCTCAGGCAAAGAGATTGGTATAACAGTTCTTTATTAGCGAGTCTAACAAAATAAGCAAAATAACAATAATCATAGTATTAGCAACAAACAGAGTTAGGAAACAGTCACAGTTTCTCCAATGCTGGCACCTTTCCGGGGCGAGCAGGAGTCCCGAGGGACGAGATGGATCCGAAGCTCGGCGGCAGCAGCCGGAGCTGTAGAGAACGTCCCGGCAGGGGCAGGAGAAACGGCGTGGAGAGACCCAGAGCAAAACTGAAGCAGCCGAGGGTGCAGGGCAATGGGGCAGCAGCTCCCGGCAGGGCAGGGTGTAGTGGCGTGCATTATAATCAATTTTGTAATAATGGTTTACCCCATGTACACCACAAGCTTTGTACCCTATTTTCCCCTCCTCCAAGGGCAGGGCTGTCACTTCGAAGCCCTTCCCAGGCCCGAGAATGTTCCCTGAAGGGCCCAAGGTGATAGGTCCTGACCTGGGGAATCCCCCTCCATCCTGAAGAGATTGGCTGTGGAACGTATCATTCAACAGACAGGTCACCCCCTGAGGTGCCCTGGTTGGTCACATCCCCTGTCCCCACCTCCCCTTAAAAGGTGCTGCACTGAGTTGCTCTTCACTCTGGTTGGCAAGAGCTTCGAGGTGAGAAGGTCCCTTAGGGGGCTTTCAATAAATCAACACTGCTACCTCAGCTCTCCCAGAGTCACTCTTTTCTTGTGGTCGGTGCCACCCTCACTTTGACAGTGACCGCCTTTGTCTCCTCCGAGTACTCCAGCAATCAGCTTCCTAGCAACTTTTTGGGAAAAAATTCTATAAGAAAGCACCTCAACCCCCAACACCACTCCACTGCCAGCCATTTCAAATACTTCAAAAATATTTTCTCTCTTGTTGAGGTCCAGAAAATTAGTGGCAGATTTAGAGTTTTGACCCTGATTTATTTGCCCTCACACTAGGACCTTCAAACAGTTATCTTTTTTCTTCCTGTATTTTATTTAAAGCAAAGCAAACAAACATTTTTAAGTGATATTTTATTCATGTGTGTGTTAGTTTTAAAAGAGACAACACTGTGTTACATAAATAAAACAAATCTTGTACGTCTTCTGATCTGTGACTTAATTGTAACACCTCCTTCAGCAGAAGCAGAATTTGATTAGCACTCATGAATTCCTATCTTCTTGCTTTCAAGGAACACTCACAGAACAAAGTAAGATATGCAAAAGATGGACAAATGTAAACGACAATATCATCTTAGTAGAAAAGTTGTCTGAAATAATCACACAACACAAACTCAATATATTCCAGTCTTCTGGAATGCAAAGTTATTCCTAAACACTTAGAAGTAAGGACTTTGCATAATAAAGGTTTTTCACAAAGATAGCAGAATCACACAATCACAGGGTCAATTAAAATTTCATTTTTCTTGCTAATCAACGAATATGCTGACTGGCATGCATAATCCTGCAAATCTTGATGAAGTCAGGCTATCGTTATAATTTAAAGTAGTCATATTTTATGTTTTATATAAGAGAAATTGCTGTTTTATACATGGCTATACATACAAAGATTTCCTCAATACTTACATAACTTTAAATGAAAAAGACTGTTCAAGAATGTCTTGAAAACTGCAAAGAAATTTCAGCCACATTTGCAAGTAATCCTTTTACTACACTTCCACTTCCCACACATTCATTCTTGTAATATCTTTGCAAAACGTAGGCGCTTGAAACAGAGTGAAAAGGAGGAATTATATTGGTAATATGGATTTTGAGAAAAATTATCTTTTCAGCTTTTCCTAATGAAAAATATAAATGGCCAGTTTCAAAGCCATCTTCTCAACTGCAGATAGGATTAATGTACTGATTAACACCTTTTCCAAGTTGGGTTGGAGGTGAAAGCAATTCTATTTGGCAAAATCTCATCCCATTTGCTGACATCTTCATTAGCCTCACTGATAAGAAAACCATTTCACAATAAAAATTTCTCAGGGCTATAGATTTTATCTTCACAGCTTCACCTAAAAATGTTAATTCTCTATGTGAAACATTCAGGTTCAATTGCCTTGGTAATTTCTCTGTGCCCTATACCTTTTTTCTTTTGGTTAAAAGGTTGACATAAAGGAAACCAATTGCTTCAGACTCACTACAGAAGACTGATTTTCAAAAGGACATTTCACCTTTTAACAAAAAGAAAGAACAAGGATTTAGATAAAAGTGAATAAAAAGGTCATCAGACAAAGAAAGTTAATTGAAGCTACATATTGGAAGAAATAATGCCATGTGATCATAGCAATATTTCTTCCAATACAAACCTTCAATTAGGTATGCCAAGCTCTTCTGTTGTAAACAAAATTTTACTGTTTGGCATCCCAGTTTTTCTATAACATATCACTGCTTTGTAAAGATGATAAATACTTTATTCCTTGCTCAGGCAGGACAAGGTACACTTTTGAAGTCAGCAACACACACCCTCTAGTTATTTTAAAAGGCATCTCCTTCTGGGAATAATTGCTAAATTTCTAAGCAACAACTTGTAATTTGAGAAGCCAGTTGTGAATTTACCTGAATGGGTAAACAGTTTCAGCCAGGTTATACTCTTGGGAAAACCTTTTGCCATGTAGATTCTTAGTCAGAATATATACTCATACAGGAAGTTAGTGGCATTTTCCAAAAAACTCCTCAGGGAAATTCAGTATATAACTGCTTACCAAGATGTATACTTTCATGCACAGGACTGTTTCCCACCTCTTTTACCTTGTGCATTTGGAGTTATTATGTTAAATCGATGACATAACACAGTCTTTCTCTAAAAGCAAGCATATATATGTGCTTACTTATATCCTCACACACACAAAAAAAACCTTGATATGCTAATCTTAATAAAATGTGAAATTTGTCTTTCAAAAACACACTTGAAATACTGTCAGCTGTAGAAGGGCATTTTCTTGCCCTTCTGCTGTATGTGTTCTCATAGAGCATTGCAGTGTTGGACCCCTTAGTCCTGTGCTTAAATGTCTCATGTCAAAGCAGGTGGAAACAGACTTTCTATCTACTTCAGAAAAATGTGTTTATTTTCTAATTCTGTAAAGTTACAATGAAACAATGCTATTTCTTCTATAAATCTATGGAAGTGGCTGATCTTACATTAGACCTGATGTGATATTAAAATGTTTGAAATTTGGGATCTAGGACCTCTGAATGCATCACCACTAAATACCCTTCCCAGTGATCTAGAAAGTCAACTGTAGTGCAGCATGGGGTACCTTATGCTTGTATGTTGTATATGCTTGGACGCTGGTAAGTTATGCTTTCAAACTCATTTCATAGGCATTTATGGCACAAGGTGAGCTATTCCAGGAGAAATAATTTTGCTATACAAGGAAGATCTGCTATGTACTTTCAATTACACAACACCTAGACTCTGTTTCAAATGTGACTCAATCCACAAATAAGTCACTATGTGCTATCTTGCAGTCCCTAAAGGAGATTTTCTCTAAGAACGTAGTCTTGACTTTTTTCATCTTAGGAGTTACCATCCAGCCTTTCTCTTTTGTAACACCTTTGCACATTCAAAATGATATTGCAGTTTTCAAATGCAGAGTTGTTACTTTGGCCACAGACATCATTACTTAAAACCAGGTACCACCATCATTCTTCTAAATAGAAACAATCTGTCTTGTCTAAATAAATGCTGTCGATTTTATGGCTACTGCCAACTGCAGTTCTCCCTGCATCCTAAATAACCTCAGACACACTGACTTAAGCTAGTATAAGTCATGGTCTGGTGAAGCAAAACTTCAGGATACCAGCCACAAAAACACACAAAACCTTAGGTTCCACATGGCAAATTCTAATTGCTCAGACACTTATGGAACAGACTGAACAACAGCTGAAATGAGTAATACTTATATTCAGGTTGTTTTAGAATTTTGGGTAGCAGGAAAAATAAGAGAGCTGATAGGGCGGTGGGACTAACTTAGCTCAACATAGTATTCATTTATTAAGATGCGATAATACTGCCCCATCACACACAAGGAGCTTTATATGTGTATGTATTAACTCTGAAAGCAATGTGTGTGAGCTGCTGCAGAGTCTTTAGTACATCAAACCTCTACCTAGAAATTATTTTTGTTGTATAGGTATTCTTTATTTCTTCTCTGCCTGGCAGAAATAACACACTCTTTGCAATTAGACAAAGTCTGCAGTTACACAAACCTGTCTCTGCAGTGCCTCCTGCTCAGGAGGCCAAGGAGTGCCTCCTTCTTACCATTAAGCCAAAAGAAACCTAGAAAAAAAGTAAGATTATCCATTACCTTAATTTTCTCTTGTCTTTTTAAACAAGTTTCTTATAATTAGTTAAATTTCTTTTCCTAATCGATTTCAAAAGGTGTTTCACTAGGGGTGAAGGCAGAATGAGAGCTCTCCCTTGCCTGGAGAGAGAAGCCTCTGGCCTTCACTCAGGGGAAGCAGGATGTGTTCAACTTCTCCACTGGTTTTAAGGGATTATGGATTTCATGGTCTCACAGTTTGATCAGGCAATATTTTTACAGCAGGAATGTATTGTGTCTGTTCTAAAGTAAAAGTCCTAATCCATAGGCAGAAGTCACCTTGTGTCAGTTTTGGATGGGGTAAGCCTGCTCTCTTCACAGCATCTAGTATGGGGCTGTGTTCTGAACACAGTGTTAATAATACAGAAATGTGGTTTTTTTTGGTTTTTTTTTTTTTTTTATTTCTGAGCAGGGCTGACACAGAGCCAAGGCCTTTTTTTGCTTTTTGTACTTCCACGCTGGTGAGGAAGTTAGCTGGGGGTGCCTGGGAGGTTGGGAGGAGACACAGCTGGGACAGGTGACTCAGCTGACCAAAGGGATATTCCAGACCATGTGGCATCATACTCAATACATAAAATGGGAGGAAGAAAGGAGGAGGAGGGATACTTGGGGCTATGAGGTTTGTCTTCCCAGCTCACTATTACACATGATAGAGCCCTGCTCTTCTGCAGGTGGCTGAACTTGTGTGTGCACATCCGAAGTGCTGAATTAATTCCTTCTTTGTTTTTGTTTGCTTGTGTGTATGGCTTTTGGTGTCCTATTAAACTGCCTTTATCTCAACCCATGAATTTTCTGGCTCTAACTGTTTTGATTCTCTCCTTAAACCCACAAGTGGGGGAGTGAGTGAGTGCCTGGTGGGGCTTGGTTGCTGTCAGGAGTTAAATCATCACACACACACACATACACACACAAAAAACCCCACAAAAAAACCCACAAAAAACCACAAAAAACCCCACAAAAAACCACAAACCACACAGGAGAAATTATTATNAATTTATATTTATTTTAGTATTTAAATTCAGATTTATATGTAGCAACACAAGTGGATGGTAAATTGCTGCTACCTTCCCAAAAGCCTCTCCTCACGAAGCCGTCCAGGCAGGCACACAGACAAGCACACAGTCCACACACGGGCTTGCCACGAATAGCAGCCGATGCACAAAAGGCAGGAAGGGTCTTCTATAGGGAGTTCTGATGGGGTTTATTGCAGCCACACACCAAAGGCGTCCAACAATAGAAGACAAGATGGTGTTGAGGGCACAGGGTTAAATATGGGACAAAAGGGGTGGATCTGAGGGTCAAGGGCCAAT
>VYXF01006342.1:93027-103880 GCA_013397295.1 Polioptila caerulea | reverse complement strand
AAGAGAGGAAGAAGAAAGAAAAGGGGAAGGGGAAAGGAGAAAATAATTATTTATTATATCCTTTTTCTATATATGCCACTTCATATTTATAATGTTTATGATATGTATGATACTTTTCCATAATTAAATTTATATTTATTTTAGTATTTAAATTCAGATTTATATGTNGAGGGAGAACATTCTAGAGGATAACAATTAAGGGAAAACAAGGGCAGTCTGGGCCAAAGGGCCAATGAGAGGTACAGAACTGGGGTCATTTACCTACAGTCACAAAGGACTGTGGGGAGAAGCCTCTGTCACCCTAAGCTGGTGTTACTTTGAGAACTCAACATCTCTCCTTCCACAGCATTGCTCCTGAATCTCCTCGGGGGGAGTCACAGGTCTCCACATTTATATTTTTCCTTATATTTATGTTTATATTTATACCACCAATACAGAACTCTGGTGTATTTTCCACAACTAGTGCTGAAAGACAGGATTTCAGAGAAGGTCCTAACAAAGCAGCAGTATTTCAAAATCTATGCTTACACCTGAGTTGGGTTTTGAAATTAAAATGGCTTAATGTCCCTTGTTCTGATATCAGTTTCATCTCAGAAGCTTGGCTAAAAGAGGGCTTTTGAGCAGTTTGTGAACCAGATACCAAAAAAATGTGGTGTAGAAGCTAAAATATAAAGAATATAATTCCAAAGGAAAACAGAGGATGGAAGCCTGGTAATGGCTTGGCTATAGTAAAGGCAGCAAGTTATCTATAAAAACAAATGTGGAAACCTGAAATTAAAAGCTTAACTAAGAAAGCTCATTGGGACAATGTAATATTTAGTGGCAAGACTTTCAACTGTTTCTCAAATATATGCAAAAGAAACTGTAGAATTTAAAAGTCAGAGAAGAAAAAAGTGTTTTAAAGGAGTGTAGGCAGATTTACAGTAATAAATGTTGCACATTAGTAGTAGCTGCATTTGGTGAAGTGAGACCAATTAAATCCTCTAGCTTTCATAAAACTCTTGAAATGAAATGTATTTTGTTGTTTGGATTTTTGGGGTTTTTTTTATTTGCAAGCGTTTTAAGGGTTTTGTAGGTTGTTGCTTATGGTTCTTTTCCCCAGTACAACCCACAGAATTCCCTCTTTGTGATTAAGTAAGAAACTATATTCGATCTGTTTTAAATAATTCAACTTTCTTCTAGGCGGTTTCATTTTCTGTGAAAGTAACTTTTGATTGTGGAGCTTCATTCTGACAGTGATGTCTGGTGGGCTTCCCCTAGAAGGAGAGCTGAAAAACAAGGCTCTGTATAACTCAGACTATTCAGAATGTTATTACCTGAAACAGTCCCTTTGGAATAGTCTGGAAATAGTATGAAAATGTATCAAACTATACATTATATACATATATGATATAGGGAGGGATTGACTGTGGGACTCAGCATATTGTTTTAAATAATGTGATGATGACCATGCAGAAAAAAGCAATTTCCAGCAGCTACACCAGTTTTGAACTAGAGTTTTAATCAAAGATTTGTACAGTGTGAAGGATAGTTATTGTCCAGATTTACAGGAGTAATGAGTCCAGGTCTGAAGACCCCAGTAGAAGAAAGATGTTTTCCTGTTGGAAAAAGTCCACAGGACAACTTCTAAGTTGATCAGAGCTGGAGCACTTATTCTATTCAACCAGGTTGAGAGTTGGGGCTGTTCAGCCTGGAGAAGAGAAGACTCTGGAGAATTTACACCAACCTCCAGTAACTAAAGGGATCATATAAAAAGACAGAGGGGCTTCTCACAAGGTCAGGTAGTGATAGGAAAATGGGAATTAAGCTAAAGAACAGTAGGTTTAGCTTATATATTAGGAAGAAATTCTTTGCCGTAAGGATAGAGAGATACTCTAGCAGCTTGAACAAAGTTTTAGACTCCCCACCCCTGAAAATTTTAAAGATCAGGCTGGATGCGATTCTGAACATTTGATCTAGTGGAAAGCATGCCTGCCCAGGACAGGGAGATTGGAGTTAAGGATCTCTAAGCTCCCTTCCAACCCAAAACATTCTATGATTCCATAATTAACATGATTCTATGGAAACAAAATCAAACAAACAAACCAACAAACAGGTACAGTAATGAGCTTGCAGTGGATAGAAAAAGAAACATCTTTCCACTGGTATTATTAACCTGCTAAAATATTACTAGATTTCATTTATCCTTAAAAAAACCCAAGAAAAAAAAATAAACAAAAACCACAGAATTCTGAGTCCTGCTGTGACTGGTCAAAGAAGTAAATTTAATGTTCTAGGAATAATTCTGTAATAACTTTTGTTATCATGATAGGTCTCAGGATTGGCCCAGTGTTTAGAATAAATTTGATTATATTGATACCTGTATGCAGAATAATCCAGGTGCTTTTCTGAGCAATAAAAATGGGGAATGGATTGGTAGTCTATTACTCGAGTTAAAAAAAAAAAAAGAATAAAAATGCAAATTTTTTCTTCATCTGGAAAGTGGAGCCATCAAAGCAAACTGGTTGTATTTTACAGGAAAAAAAAAAAAAGTAAAGGAGATTCATTGATTCTAACTAACAGCATTAGCTAGCCATTCACATGTGCTTAAACTATGTATGAAGCCCTTATTCTTTGAACTGGAATTTTCTCTGTTGATCAAAGGACCTCTTTTGCAGTACCTGCAATATTTACTTTTTGGCAGATCTAAGATATCTACTACAAACTTTCAACCCCTATCTTTACATCTATAGTGTGGGTAGGGAATCAAATATTTATTGTGATATCCATTGGTGATTTTCTTCAAGGACTTAGTTGTTGTATCTGCTCCGTGGGGGCTGGTTTGGCTATCTCAGAGCCTCCGGCAAGTTGACATGGACTAAGTAAAAGACTGAGGTGCTCTTTCTTCTCGGAAACACGTCCACAGATTTAATGGTGAACAATATCCGGGGAGAGGGGAGAGAGGGGGAAGAGGGCAAGAAGGAGAGAAGAAAGAGAGAGGGAGAAAGAGGGCGAGAAGAAAAAAACATCGAACACCTCGTGGGGGGAATTTTTAAACTCAGGGGAAGGGGGGCAGAGGAAGGAGACCAAAGCCAATGGGAGACAACTGTTGGGACAGGTAAGGGGAGGAACTAACCTGGGAAAGGGGAAGAAACCAACTACAGAACCCAGGGGTGTGCACAGAACGGAACATGTGATACATCAGTGCAAAATAATAGCTCAGTGATTCATTAGTGCAATACAACACTTAGTCATATAAACATGCCAAGACATAAAAGCAAGACAGAAAGGCAAGAGTTGCAGTTACCTAAGTTCAAAATTCGCTGCCCAAGAGGATAGAAAACAAAAGAAACTAAAATAAACACTCTGTGTGGTTTTAGATGCAGGGATAAACAGTACTTAGTTTAAGGCCCTTCTCTGCCCCTCTTAAGATTCTGTCTACATAGCTGTAGAGGCTCCAGTATGAAAAGAGAGAGGCAATTCAGTACTACCTCCTAAAAATCAACAAGACCTTAAGTATTTCAGACTAAAGAAGCTTCTGGTCCTGAGGAACGCTGGTGATGTTCAGACACAGACTAAGACAGACTGTAAATAAGTGCTTGTGAACAATCACTCCATCCTTTCCATGCTATTCTGCATTATACTACCATTCCAGTACCACAGACTGTTATTCCATAATGTGTTCACTCACTGAATGCTTTTTCCACAAATTTTAAATTTTTTAAATGTCACTATTTATTTAAAACTTTAGGAGTTATTAGGAAATCACAAGAAAGAAAAAGATCTGTGCTCAGCAGTACTGTTTAAATCCACTAGGAGACCATTGCAAGTCCCTTGGAATTAAGTTAATACAAAAGACTTGTTTTCAATATTTAAAATATGGTATGCCTATGTCGAAATTATTTGCAGGGATTATATCCTAAAACAACTGAAAAAAACCAAAGATAAAATATTTGTATGCAGGTTCTTATGGTTGTTCTTTGGGTCATACCTTTGTCATTTGCTCTCTTTCTCATATTTTTGGCTTTGTTTCTATTTCTGTGTAACTTTTAGTTATCTTGGGAAATACTTACTATTCAGATGATTTGAAGGAATTACTGAAATTTTCTTCTCAGTTCTTCATTGATGGAAAGACAGGAGAGAAGGAAGGAACAGAATTATCCAACAGTGATACTGAGTAATATGTAGACCAAACCTGAAAAATTCTCTTAAACAATATCCATAATCTCAATACTGGTGAAACAGTGAAAGAATTTTCTTATATGTAACTTACCACAGGTATACTGATAAAATTTTTTTTGCATGATTTACATTCCTGATAACTTGCTGAACTTGAGAACTGAATCCAAGATATTAGGTTAGCCTTGGTCTTTTATGAAACTTATTTGGTAGATGAGAAAATCCAATACCCTTTTCAATTGCTTAAACATAAGTATTGTCTTACCTGGCATTGTCTGTTCTGTCCTTCATAAAACTTCAGATCCTTTTAACTGCTTGGAATTGGGTAGGCAAGTGATGTAGATACATTTTACTGTCAAAGCTCTAAATAAAAGATTATTGTCATGTTCTACATGTTGCCTTCAGTAAATATTCAAATTAGCACTATTAAAATAATCAGCAAAAGATAGTGTTCTAAGGATCTCATTACCTGTTCAGCTCTTGGGCCACTCTGGCAGGAAATATTTGCCCTGTGTGAGCCAGTATGAAAGTCTGTAGCTACTTCCTCCAGGAGTTCTCCCATGAGCAACAGGGAGCATTGCCCAGACAGTGCTTTGTTTGTGTGCTGATGCTTGGATTATTCACAGATGTGAAGGAAATATCAAGCAAGCTCTATAAACATAATAAACCATTAAAGTGTTACTGAAAAATAATAACAAATTTTTTGATCTGTACATCTTAACTCAGGAAAAGACTGAGTATGTATCTAGCTCCAAGGTTATGAATTATCACATCCCTAAACTTACCTAAAGTCACCTTAATTTTTAGTTGCATTTAAATGCATCCAATTCCTTGGCTCTGTAAAAATTAGATTACAGCTGTGCCTAATTAGTTCTGTTCTCAGTCAGGTCCTCTTTACTAAACAATCCTCTGACAAACAAAAGACAGGAAAATCCACTTCCTTTTATATAACAATTAAAAAATTAGTGATAAATATTTAGCACAGAATTACTATATGGTACTCTTTAATGGAAGGTAAAATAACCTTGTTGTTGTTTTTGTTGTTGTACAATCATGATGAAATACAGAATGAAAACAGACTGTAGGTAATACTTTCAGGTGAGTCTCTTTCTCTATCCTTTAATCTTTTTCTTTGTGATGAACATTAAAACTGTTAAGAAGAAATGCTCTTTCAAGATCCTTTACAGGTATTTTTGCATCTGCAGTACAACTTAATGAAGATTTTCACTGTATTACAGGCAGTGGCGGAAGACTGGGATAAAGAAACATACCTGGTTAAAGACAGGACATCAAAGCATAGAATAAAATCTTAAGCCAAATTATGGATCCTTCACTATGCAAAAACTTATCTGTTGTGATAATTATGTGATTGGCTTTTATCATGTTTATCATGAGTTGAGAGCTTTGCTGTACTTTCTTTCGTCTAAGGAAATATTCCAGCTTTGCTTAATCCATGCTTTCTGTATTTTGTATATTATTCAAATACTGATAGATTTCATAAGGAGAATCCTTCTGCTTCTGTGTTCATTGCTGTCCAAGAATTTTCTAATAAAATGAATTGCTATCTAATGAAGACCAAATGACAAAAATAAAAGAATAAGGGACATTTTCATAATATGCTTATTAGTGGTAACTCAATACTAAGAATTTTGAAAATTGGTGAGCAAAAATTAACCTAATCATTTAGCACAGTATTATTTTCACTGGGTTCTCTGGACATTGGATCATGTTTCTTCTCACTTCCTGAAAACTAAAATATAGACCTGGTCCAGAAAAACCATCATTTTAAAAGGCATGCCACTGAAATAATTCTATGTGCTCTTTGTTAACCAGAAAGCTTAGTTCTTCATTCTTTCCTAATAAACTAATTAGGAATCTCTGCTCCTTATGTGAAAAAAAAATAATGAAAATTCATCTGTGCCCTCAGAGATCATAAAATCAAAGAGCATCAAATAGATTTATTCCTATTAAAAAATGTTCAGGGGTTGTTTTGACCCTTACTGACATCATTAGCAGAGGCAGGGGCAAAAACACAGATTGACCCAGACCATGATGCTGTTCTCTGTCCCTCCAAATGTCCAAGCTGCTCAATCAAAGTGCGTGGGGTGAGCCAGCTCCTGTGCTTGGTGAGCCACATGCATTGAAGGCATGTGGCAGCTCTCAGGGCTGGGTTGATGGAGATCCCTCTTTGCATAATGGTCAGATGAATCCCTCAAACACACAGTCAGTCAATCATCATGCCTTTATAAACCTGTTTGGTTGTTTGCAGTCCAAAATTCCTGTTGTGATATTTCCACAAAATTTAGTAATTTGTAGGGGACATGAGATGGCAACATTTCTATGCTGTTCTGTAGGGATGTTTGCACCCAAAGCAGTAATTAAAACAATTACCTGTAGTTTTATCTGCCTTAAGTTGAAAACAGAGACATCTTTTCTGCAGGCAAAGACTGCTTACAGTCTGGGCTGGGCTGATCAGAGCTGGAGAAAAGATTTCTATGGTTTTATTTTATTCCAGTCTGTTTCAATGAAATCACAGTAGTTGCTAAGAACCTACAGAAGAAAAACTATAGATACAAAATTAAGTAGAAGAAGCTAAATTTTAGAACAAAACTCTTCATTCTTACACAACACAGAGTATATATAGCTTTATATACAGCTTCCTTCTTTTTCCCCTACAGTTTGCATTCTGAGGTATTTTTCTACTTTTTCTGCTGTTCCCCTATTTATTGAGCTGCAGTAAAATCTGAGACTCAAAGTAAGAATTGTCACTTTGAGAACAGAGCTGATTTATCAGGACTGGTTTGCATTTTGCACAGATTATCTGATGAGGTGAATTTTTCTTCCTAACAATGTCTTACAGATTATTATCAAAAGTTATTAAAAAAAAAACCAAACAAAAACCAAAAAACAAAGGCATTCCAAAAGAATAACAATCAACTTTTATAGAATAAATTTTCCCAAAATCAAAGGAAGAAGCATCTTTTTTGCACCGTTAATCTTCCACGAAAGCATTTTAACATTCAAATATACTACTTCAGAGTAAAAACATAATTAAAAAAAAAACCAAAATATAATACCATAGCCTCTTCATAAACTTCTTTTGAAATTACTGAAAAGATGGGTAGAGAGAAAATGCATGAAATGAATTCTTTTGTCCTTAAATAAGTTCATGGTTTGTGCTGTCGTATCCTCTGAAGTATATCCTTTAAAAAGCTCAGTTTCAATCAAAATGACTCAGTTTGATTCTCTTGAAAAGGGAGTTTTTATTTGTGGAAGAGAAAGAATAAAACCCATATCTTTTCAGAGACAAAATTGTACAGCTTACATTGGCAAAATCATATTATATCTAATAAATATTCAGAGTGTTCAGATGTCTTTTATGCATATTTTTGCAAAAAATAGTTTAAGTCAGAATTATGTGAAATATATTTCACTTTTAATGTAGATATCTCAGCTTTAATTTACTGATCTGTAAAGTACGGGTTATCTTGAGATTTACATTATTTTCAATATTTTACTGACAGTAAACCAGTTTAATTTTAAACATATTAATACAGCTGTAGTATCTGCAAATCTAAATTTAAATTCTCTTTACTTTTTATACATGTGATTTAAATTGTAGTATGTACAGTGGGTATGGTGCTATTAAAATCAAATTTAAAAATGTAATTCCTTACTTCTCCTTTGATGTTACACAGACTTTACAATGTCTAGCACCAATAAAATAGTAACATAGAACTAACCTCAAATAATATAACCCTTTTTCTTTTCCATTACATCTGTCTTAATTTTCAAGACTCTTTTATCCATTTTTCAAGAAATCAGTGTTATTCCTGTGCATGAGCCAAGGGAAAAAAATCCACCTGTTAATATTTTCTCCATAATCTCCTGTCAGATGCATTCACACAATATTTTACTAGACAGCCATCTCTATAACAATTTCCTTTTTTACTGAGAGGGGTAGTAACACTAGTCAGTTATGGTTTGCCACTGCATGTGAGATAATGTTCATATCAAGATACGTTTAGGTAATAATCTGAAATTAGAGGATGAAACCATTTTGAAATTAAGAAGTTTTGTCCTTCTGTAAAAGAGGAGTGTTGAAATATGGGCAAAATTGAATCTGAATCAATGTTTGCTTTTTTCCCCTGAGGGGCACAGGTGATATCAACAGACACTCTGACAAGAGTAGTGCAGATACCCTGCACCAATCTTGTGTTTGCCAAAAAGAGTTGATAAATGCCCTTCTGTGCTCAACACTCACTGCTTCCAGTGAGAAGGGTGAGTGGCGCTTGGGAGTACTGAGCAAAAAATTTTATATGTATGTTGCTGTGAATTAACTTATGGGTTTTGGGGTTTGGGTTGGGATTTTTTTATTTGTTTATATTTTTTTGTTTGGGTTTTTTTTTTTTTTTCAATTTTGGATTGTTTTTTTTTTTTTTCATTTTGGAATGCTTCTGGTGAATTTTCGTCTTTCCTTTGATGAAGCTTGGGGCCAAAATAGTAAAAAGGGTTGAAAAGACCCATTTTAATCCTCACAGGCACTGGAACTACTTTCTACTACATTCCCCTTTCTTCATCTTCTGTCTATAAGTACTTCTCTAGATTTCAGACCTGAACATCAAGGAAGACGCTTTAGCCTACTATAAGCATAGACAGTTTGCAAAGTAATCTTTTTAGAAGCTGTCATTTATCAGGGTAAAAGAAAAAAAAGCAGTTCCTTGAAGCTATCAATCAATCTTCACAAGTAAATTTCAGGCAGAAAGCCAGCCATAATTGAGAGTCCTATAATGAGATGCTCAGCATGATTTCAGAAGCTTCACAGTCAGGGGCAGTCAGGTTGTCTGTTTTGGAGACATTTTGGATTTTTTTTTTTTCATGGATAGAGATTGATATGATGGAGATGAAAAGCTGGATCTTAAACCCATTTTTGGAAACCTGACACGTAAGGAATCAGACATTTGTTGTTATTGTATTAGAACCATTTTTTTTTCGCGCCATCTCACACCTCTAAAACACCTCATTCATTTGCAGAATTATCCTGAGATTTAACTGCGATGACATGCCATAATATCTATTGGGGAATCCTTGTGGGCTATCTTGAGACTTCCAGCTCAGCCTAGGACAAAGGGCTGAGAAGAAACTGAATGAGCTCTTCAGTAGCCCAGGGAGGTATTGTTTCCTCAAGATAAGGAGAAATTCTGTTGCTGCTTCTTTTTTTTTTTTAAGTGGGCTCCTGAGATACAGCTTGTACATACTGCATACACTTCTGCTGCCTCTAGCTCACTTCATGAGCAGTTAGGGGTCAGCAGAGGGACAGATTTCCTTGTTTCCTGCAACATTCTACTCTAGGGAAAGATAAAAGGGCTGCTACAGAGCCGGTCCTCTTTGTACATTCCTGGACCACTCAGGTTACAGAAACAAAGCTGCCAGTAGACTTGCTTTCCCCTTAGAGGGATGTGTAGGTCAGCCTGCATTGTGGCTCATGGGTAGCAGCTTCCACAGAAGAAAGAAAGAAAAAGCCAGGGAATACGAACCAACACTCTTCCTAATCCTAAATTACTTTATCACATCTATGATTGATGGCACTACCACAGAATAATGTGAAATAAATTACAGATTTACGGCCCTCTATGAAAAAGATCCACCTACTAAATACAGTTTGTGGTGTAAAGACTCCTTCAGGCTTATGTCATAACAACTGTTGGCCCTCACCAACCCTTCTATTTTAAACACCAGAAAGAAATTTAGCAATGTAATGACTTGCTACAGAAGATTAAAATTGATGATCATTGTACTTTGTCAGAATATTGGTTTATTATTTTTATTTTAGAGAACCATGTAGGCTCAGCATTAAGAAGTATGTTGACATGATTTACAAAATGAAAGTGCAATATGAGGTTTTCTTAAAAGGATGTCTTTTTGTCTATATTTATATTTGCAAAGGGTTGGTTATAGAAAACTGACTAGTTGATAGTATGATGGACTGTTGCATCTGTTGCTAGTCACTCTTTGTAAACTGATAATACGTATGTGGGTATAAACATTAGAGTTGCAAGAAAACTCCTTTTAAGAAGACGGGTAAAAAAGAGACATGAAATGAATGAGTACAAGACTTCTGTCACAGAATTGCAGAATAAGTTGAGTTAGAAGGGTCACACAAGTACCAACAAAGTCCAGCTCTTGACCCTGCACAGACCAGCTCACGCCACATGCCTGAGAGCTTTGTCTAAACACTTTTTGAGCTCTGTCAGGCTTGGCACTGTAACCACATCCCTGGGGAGCCTGTTCTAGTGCCAAACACTGGGGAAGAGCCTTTTTCTAATATCCAACCTAAACCTCTCCTGATTCAGCTTCATGCTGTTCCCTTGTGTCCTGTCACTAGTCACCAGAGAGTACCTGCCCCCTCTGGTCCCTCAACAAGGAAGTTGCAGACTGCAACAAGACCTCCTCTCAGTCTCCTCTTCTCTAGTCTGAAAAGACTCAAAGCTGAACAGTGCTGTCGACCACTCCTCAAGTGGCTTTCCCTTCAGACCCTTCACCATTCTCGTGGCCTCTTTTGGACCCTCTCTGACAGCTCAGTGCCTTTTTTGTGTTGTGGCACCCAAACTGCTCCCAGCACTGGAGGTGAGGCTGCCCCAGTGCAGAGCAGAGCGGAACAATCCCCTCCCCTGCCCGGCTGTGATGCTGTCCCT